>CM050172.1:32239741-32332241 GCA_027410445.1 Discoglossus pictus | reverse complement strand
TGATTGAGTTTGATTGAGTTTGATTTTGATTGATTGAGTTTGATTGAGATTGATTTAGTTTGATTGAGATTGAGTTTGATTGAGTTTGATTGAGTTTGATTGATTTTGATTGAGTTTGATTGAGATTGATTGAGTTTGATTTTGATTGAGTTTGATTGAGTTTGATTGAGTTTGAGTTTGATTGAGTTTGATTGAGTTTGATTGAGTTTGAGTTTGATTGAGTTTGATTGAGTTTGAGTTTGAGTTTGATTGAGTTTGATTGAGTTTGATTGAGTTTGATTGAGTTTGAGTTTGATTGAGTTTGATTGAGTTTGATTAAGTTTGATTGAGTTTGATTTTGATTGATTTTGATTGAGTTTGATTGAGTTTGATTGAGTTTTATTGAGTTTGAATGATTTTGATTGAGTTTGATTGAGTTTTATTGAGTTTGATTGAGTTTGAGTTTGAGTTTGAGTTTGATTGAGTTTGAGTTTGATTGAGTTTGATTGAGTTTGATTAAGTTTGATTGAGTTTGATTGAGATTGATTGAGATTGATTGAGTTTGATTGAGTTTGATTGAGTTTGATTAAGTTTGATTGAGTTTGATTGAGTTTGATTGAGTTTGAGTTTGAGTTTGAGTTTGATTGAGTTTGAGTTTGATTGAGTTTGATTGAGTTTGATTAAGTTTGATTGAGTTTGATTGAGATTGATTGAGATTGATTGAGTTTGATTGAGATTGATTGAGTTTGATTGAGCTTGATTGAGCTTGATTGAGTTTGATTGAGTTTGATTGAGATTGATTGAGTTTGATTGAGTTTGATTGAGTTTGATTGAGTTTGAGTTTGAGTTTGAGTTTGTTTGAGTTTGATTGAGTTTGATTGAGTTTGATTAAGTTTTAGTTTGAGTTTGATTGAGTTTGATTAAGTTTGATTGAGTTTGATTGAGTTTGATTGAGTTTGATTGAGTTTGAGTTTGAGTTTGAGTTTGTTTGAGTTTGATTGAGTTTGATTGAGTTTGATTAAGTTTGATTGAGTTTGATTGAGATTGATTGAGATTGATTGAGATTGATTGAGTTTGATTGAGATTGATTGAGTTTGATTGAGTTTGATTGAGATTGATTGAGTTTGATTGAGATTGATTGAGATTGATTGAGTTTGATTGAGATTGATTGAGTTTGATTGAGTTTGATTGAGATTGATTGAGTTTGATTGAGTTTGATTGAGTTTGAGTTTCATTGAGTTTGATTGAGATTGATTGAGTTTGATTGAGATTGATTGAGTTTGATTGAGATTGATTGAGTTTGATTGAGTTTGATTGAGATTGATTGAGTTTGAGTTTCATTGAGTTTGATTGAGATTGATTGAGTTTGATTGAGTTTGATTGAGTTTGATTGAGTTTGATTGATTTTGATTGAGTTTGATTGAGATTGATTGAGTTTGATTTTGATTGAGTTTGATTTTGATTGAGTTTGATTGAGTTTGATTGAGTTTGAGTTTGATTGAGTTTGATTGAGTTTGAGTTTGATTGAGTTTGATTGAGTTTGAGTTTGAGTTTGATTGAGTTTGATTGAGTTTGATTAAGTTTGAGTTTGATTGAGTTTGATTGAGTTTGATTAAGTTTGATTGAGTTTGATTTTGATTGATTTTGATTGAGTTTGATTGAGTTTGATTGAGTTTGATTGAGTTTGAATGATTTTGATTGAGTTTGATTGAGTTTGAGTTTGATTGAGTTTGATTGAGTTTGATTGAGTTTGAGTTTGATTGAGTTTGAGTTTGATTGAGTTTGATTGAGTTTGATTAAGTTTGATTGAGTTTGATTGAGTTTGATTGAGTTTGATTAAGTTTGATTGAGTTTGATTGAGTTTGAGTTTGAGTTTGAGTTTGATTGAGTTTGAGTTTGATTGAGTTTGATTGAGTTTGATTAAGTTTGATTGAGTTTGATTGAGTTTGATTGAGTTTGATTGAGTTTGATTAAGTTTGATTGAGTTTGATTGAGTTTGAGTTTGAGTTTGATTGAGTTTGATTAAGATTGATTGAGATTGATTGAGTTTGAGTTTGATTGAGTTTGATTGAGTTTGATTGAGTTTGATTGAGATTGATTGAGATTGATTGAGTTTGATTGAGTTTGAGTTTATATCTGGATCTCTCTCTCTCTCTATATATATATATATATATATATATATATACATAAATAAATATATATATATATAGAGAGAGAGAGAGAGAGAGAGAGAGAGGAGAGAGATTGAGAGAGAGATTGAGAGAGAGAGATTGAGGAGATTGAGAGAGAGAGATTGAGAGAGAGAGATTGAGAGAGAGATTGAGAGAGAGATTAAGTTTGAGTTTGATTGAGTTTGATTGAGATTGATTGAGATTGATTGAGTTTGATTGAGATTGATTGAGTTTGATTGAGATTGATTGAGTTTGATTGAGTTTGATTTTGATTGATTGAGTTTGATTGAGATTGATTGAGTTTGATTGAGTTTGATTGAGTTTGATTGAGTTTGATTGATTTTGATTGAGTTTGATTGAGTTTGATTGAGTTTGAGTTTGATTGAGTTTGATTGAGTTTGATTAAGTTTGATTGAGTTTGATTTTGATTGATTTTGATTGAGTTTGATTGAGTTTGATTGAGTTTGATTGAGTTTGAATGATTTTGATTGAGTTTGATTGAGTTTGAGTTTGATTGAGTTTGATTGAGTTTGATTGAGTTTGAGTTTGATTGAGTTTGAGTTTGATTGAGTTTGATTGAGTTTGATTAAGTTTGATTGAGTTTGATTGAGTTTGATTGAGTTTGATTGAGTTTGATTAAGTTTGATTGAGTTTGATTGAGTTTGATTGAGTTTGAGTTTGAGTTTGATTGAGTTTGATTAAGATTGATTGAGATTGATTGAGTTTGAGTTTGATTGAGTTTGATTGAGTTTGATTGAGTTTGATTGAGTTTGATTGAGTTTGATTGAGTTTGATTGAGTTTGAGTTTATATCTGGATCTCTCTCTCTCTCTCTATATATATATATATATATATATATACATAAATAAATATATATATATATATATATATATATATATATATATATATATATATAGAGAGAGAGAGAGAGAGAGAGAGAGGAGAGAGATTGAGAGAGAGATTGAGAGAGAGAGATTGAGGAGATTGAGAGAGAGAGATTGAGAGAGAGAGATTGAGAGAGAGATTGAGAGAGAGATTAAGTTTGAGTTTGATTGAGTTTGATTGAGATTGATTGAGATTGATTGAGTTTGATTGAGATTGATTGAGTTTGATTGAGATTGATTGAGTTTGATTGAGTTTGATTTTGATTGATTGAGTTTGATTGAGATTGATTGAGTTTGATTGAGTTTGATTGAGTTTGATTGATTTTGATTGAGTTTGATTGAGTTTGATTGAGATTGATTGAGTTTGAGTTTGATTGAGTTTGATTTTGATTGAGTTTGATTTTGATTGAGTTCGATTGAGTTTGATTGAGTTTGAGTTTGATTGAGTTTGATTGAGTTTGATTTTGATTGAGTTTGATTAAGTTTGATTAAGTTTGATTGAGTTTGATTTTGATTGAGTTTGATTGAGTTTGATTGAGTTTGATTAAGTTTGATTGAGTTTGAGTTTGATTGAGTTTGATTGAGTTTGAGTTTGATTGAGTTTGATTGAGTTTGATTGAGATTGATTGAGTTTGATTGAGATTGATTGAGTTTGATTGAGTTTGAGTTTGATTGAGTTTGATTGAGTTTGATTGAGTTTGATTGAGATTGATTGAGATTGATTGAGTTTGATTGAGATTGATTGAGTTTGATTGAGTTTGATTGAGATTGATTGAGTTTGATTGAGATTGATTGAGTTTGATTGAGTTTGATTTTGATTGATTGAGTTTGATTGAGATTGATTGAGTTTGATTGAGTTTGATTGAGTTTGATTGATTATGATTGAGTTTAATTGAGTTTGTTTGAGATTGATTGAGTTTGAGTTTGATTGAGTTTGATTTTGATTGATTTTGATTGAGTTTGATTGAGTTTGATTGAGTTTGATTGAGTTTGATTTTGATTGAGTTTGATTAAGTTTGATTAAGTTTGATTGAGTTTGAGTTTGATTGAGTTTGATTGAGATTGATTGAGTTTGATTGAGATTGATTGAGATTGATTGAGATTGATTGAGATTGATTGAGTTTGAGTTTGATTGAGTTTGATTGAGATTGATTGAGTTTGAGTTTGATTGAGTTTGATTGAGTTTGATTTTGATTGAGTTTGAGTTTGATTGAGTTTGATTGAGTTTGATTGAGTTTGATTGAGTTTGATTGAGTTTGATTGAGTTTGAGTTTGATTGAGTTTGATTAAGTTTGATTGAGTTTGAGTTTGATTGAGTTTGAGTTTGAGTTTGATTGAGATTAATTGAGATTGATTGAGTTTGATTGAGATTGATTGAGTTTGAGTTTGATTGAGTTTGATTGAGTTTGATTGAGTTTGATTGAGTTTGATTGAGATTGATTGAGATTGATTGAGATTAATTGAGATTTCTACACATATTTGCAATACACATAGGTGTTCCAAACTGCTTCTTCAATGGGGCTTGACAAGAATTTATTTTCAGCCTAGCCCAGCAGGACCATGTAGTTCCTACTACCTCTGGTACAGAAGATGCTTCAGGATAGGTACCATGCCCAGGAATATGCGCAGAGTATAATGCAGATAGGATATTAGTGGCCTCAGACATGGGCCACTCCCCACACATGATAGAACCACACAGTAAATAGCCGCATGCCTTGTATATATGCAAACTGTAACTGACCCTTCCACATTGTTTATGAAAGTATTGATCTATCGTGTTTCATCAGCGCCACTCAGGTCCAGAGTGAGAGGTGCTGTACACCCCTCCCACTGCTGTCACAGGCTCTGTCCACTTAAGGTTGATTACTGCAGTTAGTTACAACATTGATATCCAAGCAGAAATAGTGTTATAGGCTAGACAACCGCTGCCTGGCACCGCCCCCCCCCCCCCACCATCACCACCAGAGGGGAGACGGAGGATGGGCACAGCTAATGTGGGTCCTGGGCCCAAGCGGAGGAGGACATAAGGCCTCATTCAATTGCAATGTGGCCGATTGCTAAGGGCTCAATTTTAGCACAGAGCATATTTTTTACAGATGTTTGTAGGTTGTGAACTTCTATCCAAAAGCAAGGTCTTCACTAACTACAAATGTCTGTAACTAAATATATGCTCTGTGCTTATATAGAGCCCTTTTCAATTGGCCAAATCGAAATTGAATGACACCCATAGGGTCTGCAGACATGTTTTTGCCTTCTCAACAGCACTCCTCAGTGACCATCAATTGGTGACAGGTTAAACAGAACACAAAGGGCCTCATTAAGATGTGATTTGGTCAATTGAATAGGGCTCTATATAAGCACATAGGATATTTTTTTTACAGAAGTTTTTAGTTAGTGAAGACCTGGCTTTTGCATAGAAGTTCCCTAACTAAAAACTTATTTAAAAAAATATGCTGTGTGCTTATATAGAGCCCTATTCAATTTATTACATAGCAATTTAATAAGGCTGTTAATTAGTAGTGTGACCAATAAATTGTCACTAAGGAGTGCTGTTGAGAAGAGATGTTGCAGGCCCTATGATGTTTTCAGGCCTTATTTCTTAGGTTTTGTCTTTTTTTGCTTTTTTGTTTTTTTTAGGTCCATGAAGGCATCTCCTGCATCTGCAAGCATTGTGGAGGAATTATGAGGTGTAAGGTTTTCCCAGTGCCTCTCAGGTAGACATGCCTTCAATGGCAGCCCCCTTAACATGTAGCTCCCACAATCTTACAGCTATCATATAGCCAGATATCTCCGACATGATTGTTGTTAGCTTAAATGTAGACTAATACCACTATGGCGGTGGACTTGCAAAGTCTCACAATGGCATGTTAATAACAGCCAGCAATAATATATGCAGTAGTGAAGCATGTGATCCTGACCGCAATAGCAGTCTGAGAACAGATCTTTGGGTCTGATGTAAGTAACATTGAATCTGGCTGCTGACCTTTGTGTCCTCTCCATAATAATGGCTATTTGCCCATATTTCTGATTATTCACAGACCTAGCTAAAGGTTAGTAATGCTTGCAGATGGGAATCAGGTGAGTTGGTATTTTGGTACAGTATTTAGAACTGTACTGTACATACATGGTGATTCTAAAAAAAAATTGTATCCTCCTCCGCCTTTTTTTATTTGAACACTTATTTCAGATTTTTGTTTGGTCAACACACTGTATGTGTGAAACTGGATTGGATTACACAGTCCAAAGGTTGAATCATCTGTTTCATTGAGCAGATCTAGTTACAAGTTGTAAGTGCTATGCACATAAATGGTTTCTTCAGTTAAATGGAGAGATTTCTGCTTCCGGTTGCAGCATGTGACCCTGGTAGGTGCTATGCATCATGCTTATTCTAGACTATTATATTGACCCCTGTAGGTTTCCCCTTTTTTCCAGCCTCTTGCTCTTCAAGGACCCGCCCACACCACACCCATGATATTAATGCAGTTTTGACCACTGCTGATTGTGGTCTGTCTATCAAATAAAGCTTTGTTATACTGTTATGTGAATGCACAATCTTGACCACTGCTGATTGTGGTCTATCTATCAAATAAAGCTTTGTTATACTGTTATGTGAATGCACAATCTTGACCAAAGCTGATTGTGGTCTGTCTATCAAATAAAGCTTTGTTATACTGTTTTTGAATGCACAATCTTGACCACTGCTGATTGTGGTCTGTGTAAAAAATAAAGCTTTGTTAGACCTTTCTGACTGTGTCCATGTGTTATGAATATGTTTGGTTCTGTGAAATCCACATGCATTACATTAGTGTCACATTCCTATAAATGTAAACTGATGAGCCATAGTTAACATGCAATAGATCAATACATCTAAAAATGTTGAGGAGTCAGAACAGCTTTAGATATCATATGATCCCAAATATTATATCTACTACTAATATAGGGTTAATACCCATGACAAGTCTGATTAGCGATACTGTGGAGTAGGAACATTCCCCTTAGGGCCTACAATGCATAGGACAGGCGACACTGGAGTGGTTTTCCAGTTCCTTCTCTAGTTGATTGGGATTAGTCTGACCTCTCTGATAAGACGTACCCCCCTACACTGGCCCTATGTAGTATAGCTCACAGCTTCATTGAAGTACACAAACCCCTTCACCAACATCACTTAGCATATGTGTGAATACAGTTAGTTGCCCAATAATGAACATGCATTGGCTAAATATCCTTTGGTTATCATATGTTGTAATGGGCATGCACATGCCAATATGACAAACCATGCTGCAACATGCATAATATGATTAAAGCCACAATACCCAATTCAATAGCAAGAGTAAAACATGAGTCAGGTCATATGAACCGTTTGCCACGCACATGAGCTCTATTGGGATCCCTTAAATCTCTATCTAATTGCATATACATCTCGCTCATCACATCTACATTTGGTAACAATTATTTTGCAAATTACACCGCCACATGGCATATATCAAGTAGCAGGGAAACATTGTAATGTATGTTGTTCAGTTCTTCAGTTGTGTCTGACACTCTGTGACCCTATGAGCTGCAGCACATTCAGCTAGGTCTCTGCCTGTGCTGTTATCCACGGTTTGCATGCTAAATATACTGGTGTGGTTTATCAGTTCCTTCTCAAGTGGATTGGACCTTGTCTGATCTCTCTGCTATGATGTGCCCACCTACAGTGGCCCTACATGTTATAGCTCACAGCTTCAATCAGGTACACAAGCCCCTTCACACCACTTAGCAATGCTGAAGGGGACCAGGGGAACATACACCACACATATCTACTCTGACCCATCAGGAAAGGCCGCAAGCTCTGGGATCGACAGCAAACTCATCGCCATCAGGCATAATCTCTGCAATGCCCATCCTGGTGGGAGCCATGTGCCAGGTGTCTAGTTATTCCCATTTGGTGAACTTCCAAACTGTTCTGCTATTTATCAATTTACATGGGTGAGGGTTGCTAAGTGGTGGTGGTGGTGGTGAAGCAGCTTGTGTACCCGAATGAAGCTGTGAGCTACTTTAGGTGGGCAGGTCATAGCAGAGAGATCAGACAAATCCCAATCCACTAGAGGAGGAACTGACAACCCACTCCAATCTCTTTGGCCTTCAAACTTTGGAGAACAGCACAGGCAGAGACCTAGCTGAATGTGCTGCAGTCCATAGGGTCACAGAGAGTTGGACACAACTGAAGAACTTAACCACATATAATGAAATATTCCCCTGGTACTTGATACATGCCAAGTGGCGGTCTGATTTGGCCACTATTTGTATTCTCTAATGTAGATGTGATGAGCGAGATGTGTTTTCTATCGTTGATCAACTATATAGCGTGCATCGAATGTGCTCTGTCATCTGCGCACCGACACATGCGCGCATCAACAACAGGAGGCTAGCGGATCTAATGATTAGGATTAGGCTGTGGGGTGTAAGGGTTAGGATTAGGATGCGGCTACAAGGGTTAGAAGGGTTTATGGCATTAGGTCATATCACTTGCGCACTTTCATCGTCGCGCAGTAGTCAAAAACATTAGAACTGCGCAATGATGTGGGACCGCTCATGTCAGCTACATGTTGTCAAAACACATTTGCTGTGCGTGCCAATGTTGGGGTGACATATTCTATTATAGGGCTGTTTTAGAGGCTACAATGGAACCTGTATGTGTGTTGACCAATCAAACATATGAGGAATATTAAACTAATTTGAACAATTGTTAATTTGGAGGCTGTAATGCTTGGGCCTCCATTTTAGGGTTACAGGCTTAAACCATGCAGACTGCAAAAACCGTAACAAAATGGATACCTTCAACCTCAAAGCACGTACAGGCTTTAAGAACGAGCTACGGGCTTGGAGGACAGCCCGCACGGGCTTGAATAAGGTGCTACGGGCTTAATCATTGAAGTCCGTGGGACTTGTACGGATTTTAAAATCAAAGTACAATTTGGCGATGTGCAAGCTTGAGAATGTTTTGCTATTAATCCTCATGCCCCCCCCCCCCATTATGTTCCCCATCATTTACAGTGCTTTGCAGTGCTGTATTGAATATATATTGGCTTCTACAATGCTTTGTTTGCGGCCCTCCATCTCCGAACCCGTACGGGTTTTAACAAGGATGAGCCCGCGGGACTACAGGACGGAAAGTAACCCGTAAATGATATATCGGATTTGGGCTCATGTGCAAGCTTGAGAGGGTGTTGCTATTAATCCTCATGTCCCCCATTATGATGCCTAGCATTTACGGAGCTTTACAGTGCCATCTCGAATTTATATTTGCATTTACAGTTTTCTGACTTTGCGGCCGGAAAACAAGATTAAGACTGTTTGATTCCATTTTGCAACACAAATGAGCAGTCTATTTTGTTAAAATAGCATTTTTAATTGCTTTCTTGTATAAATTAGTGCTTAGTTTTGCAACAAAAATGGCAATTTTTGTTTGTTAGAGTAGCATTTTTAATTGACTTTTTGCAGAAGTGCAGCAATATCAGTCATACTGTAGTTCTTTTTAAAAAATTATTGTTTGATTTCACAGTATAGGTGAAGCAGCATTTTGTAAACTAATTAAAATGTCGCGGGGGGGATTAAAGTCCTATCCGTAGCACTGTAAATGCAAATATCAACACAAGCTGAACTGCAAAGGCTAGAAAAAATTTTTTTTCGAGTTACCCAAGAATTGTGGGAGTTTAGATTTTTTTCAAAAAATCCCGAGTTTTGAAATGTTCTAAAACCTTCTCAAAAATATTTGTTTTCCTTTTAGAATCAGTATTAAATGTAAAGAAAAATACTTTGAAACTTGGTTTACTCATTATCAGGTAGGACAGATTGAGATCATATATTAGAAAAGAAGAGCACATGGCATGACAATTTTGATTAAATTGATCGAATGAAAAATGCCTGTTATAAGAACGGTTAATTAATTAATCACACTATTATTATTCATAATCATATTAATTATGATTATAATTATTATTCTAATCTCATCCTAAGGTTCTTGCCTTCTACGGAAAAACAGACTTATATATTCAAGAGGCGTTACAGATTAATGGTTACAAAATGTGTATTTATTAAAATACAATAATTAATACGAATACATCATGATTTAATTGTTTAAGGACTCATATTGTCAGTGGTTTGTGAGTATGTCCAAGGGAGCATGACATTGTTACATTGGGATTATGTGTTATTGTGTGATTATATGTTGCCTTTACATGGTTATTATGTATCCTAGGTATAATATATTATGAGGGAAAATGTTATATAGAACATATGTGGAATTGGTAGAAATGCTCTGCATAGAAGTTAGCTGCAGATCATTGCACACTCAAACATGCAGACCTTGGGTCAAGACAGATGCATGGGCTTCAAGTGGTCCTGGGCAAACACTTGAGTTTAACATAAAGGTTTGTTCACTAGATATCTAATGAATGTGATCTCAAGAGCTTTGATAGCCCAAGGTTGCAAGCCAGATGGTCTGACATCATACTTAAGAGATAGGAGCCATAAACAAACAAGGGGATCTCCACAGACACAGAGGCACCATAACTCCAGGGGGTCTACATCTTGTCCCCTCCCAACTATCAGTGCAGGCAGCAGAGCAAAAAAGGAGATGTTTCTCCCTTGAGAGCCAGAGACCAACTAAATTAGGTAGCCACACCTAGTGGGCCGACCTGGGAGGAGTATCATGTTTCCCACGGTGTAAAGCTACGGGATTGGCCAGAGGCCATTAGGGGCTGACCTCAGGTAGCCCCTCCCTCTACTATGTTGTAAAGAGTTTATATACGTGTGTTTTCCAAATAAAGGTTGTTGAGAGATTGTTTTCACATAAACAAGGTGTGAGACTATTTCTGTGCGTTGTATCCTGACTTGGGGAGTGGTCTTGCTATGGGCCACTAAGTAACCTGGATCCAGTATCCTCTGCATGTAGCTTTTGGGCCTTGCCCTCTTCAGAGGCCATCTTTTGTGCCACAGAGAACAGGAACTACATGATTCTGCTGGGGTAGGTTTGAACTAGGTTCATATCAGGCCCCCAAGAAGAAGCAGATCGTGACATTTGGCTGGCAGCGGTGGGGATCTCTGTATAAAACACAGAAGGATGGCAGTTTATGAAGAGATGTCTGCAGCAGAGGAGGAGGAAGTGTCCAGACGGTATCAAAGATGGATGGAGGTAATGCCTGCAGGTTTTACTAAGGATCAACAGAGGGAACTCCGGATACAGATCACACAGGAGGTACAGGGGAACAGGAGAAGGGTAAGCAATGGCCCTGTCTCAGCTCCTGTGGAGGGGAAATGCTTATCCCCAGTAGCGACAGAGAATGTTCTGGTGACTGGAAAGGACTTTAGAGGAATGGGCCTTCTAAATAAATGGATGGCATTCCTGGGACTATGGCCAGGTCACAGGCTAATGGAATGGCTGGAAGAATTGGTATATGAGGAGGTTGCCCTGGAAGATCAATATGCTTATTGGGTTGGACCTGTTGGGATACATCATGATTTTTCATTGGGGCTGGAAGAGGCACTTTGGGACATAGTACATGGGGATCCGGACTGTGGCTTGGGGACAGAGAAAAGAAAGCTGTGTCTGTTTGCCAAGTGCTGTCACATGCTGGGACTGGAGACAGACTCTCAGACAGCTAACCTACTTTGGCCTTTGATCCAGCAGGAGCTACAGCTGGAGGTGGATTATATAGACTTACTGGATGAAGCATCCCTGGATGGTTGTTGGCCAGCCAGCTGGGAGGGCTCATGCCAGTCAGGCATGGAACAGAACCACCAAACAGGTACTACAGAAACCCAGGTAAATATTGCCGAGGCTGGGTCAGAAAATAAATGTATGGACTGTGGGGAGAATTTTGATATCCATGATTCTCAAAATAACAAGGATGCCGGCATCCATGGGGTTGACTGGGAAGAGGAAGAACTGGTCCCTATCTTTAGGGGGCTAAGTCTCACCCAGTTAGAGGAATGGGGACAGGGGTAAACCACAGCAGTGCCGGGCCCAGGGGAAGAACTGGGGAAAAGCTACTCTGCTCCTAGTGTAAGAGAAGAACCTAATGAGCAATGGGCCCTACCATTTGACTGTGGAAATTGTAGAGAGGTTCTTTACCGACTTATCTTAAAGACACATCTGATGTGTTAAAACAGGTAGATGGGATGCATGTTCCCGTTCAAGCTCTATTTGCAACGATTGATGTAGAGCAACTCTAGTCAAGCATTCCACATGATTGTGGTTTATCGGCAGTAAAATATTTTCTTGCAGAGAAAAGTAACAACCACATACCCTTTAATGGTTTCATTCTAAAGCTCCTGAGATTTATGTTAACAAAAAATGTCTTCTTATTTAACAAGAAATACTACCACCAGACTCGAGGAACAGCCATGGGCACTGCTTGTGCCCCTAGCTATGCTAACTTATATCTCGGCTACTGGGAAAAGAACATTGTCTTTTCAGACACTACGTCTCGACTGTCTGATAAAATTATATTTTGGAAAAGATATATAGACGATGTAATACTTATTTGGGGTGGTACACATCAAGAGTTCAAACAATTCATCAGAGACCTCAATATTAATAACCTAAACCTCAGCTTTACCTTCAATATTGATCGGGACCAAATAGAATTTTTAAATCTGCATTTAATAAAATATGAAAATGGAGCAATACACACATCCGTCTACCATAAACCTACGGCTTCAAATGTGTTGCTCAACTAGTCAAGCCAGCACCCTTTGGCTCTGAAGTCGAGTATCCCTTTTAGCCAATATCTGCGCTTAAGAAGAAATTGTGATACACCGTTAATGTTTGAAAGACAAGCAAAATAATTGAAATACAGATTCAAAGAATGCGGCTTTTAAAAACCGCCTACCAACGAGCTCTCAAACTAAATAGAACAGAACTGCTATTTGGGAAGGACAGACAAAAATCTAAACAAACTGGAGAAACAAATTATCCATTACGCTGCATCATGACATACGGCTGTGATTGGAGACCAATTAGAGACATCTTAAACAATCATTGGCACATACTTCTGAATGATTCAATCCTGAAGACTCATTTAACTTCGGAACCTCTCATCACATACCGAAAGAATAAGAGTATTGGGGAAAATATAGTACAAAGCTTTTTTAGACCTAAAGATGAAAAATAAAAAAAGACAACTTGGCTCACCCCTACTAAAGGACTATTCAGATGTGGACATTGCAGGGCCTGTCCCTACATACAGCCTAGCCATTAATTTATTAATCCAACCACTTTAAAGAAATATCCTCTCAAAAGATTTATAAATTGCAAAACAATGCATGTTATTTATGTGCTGATTGGCCCCTGCCCCTTGATATATGTTGGTAAAACAATAAGGCAACTTCGTCGCAGGGTATTAGAACATACCTACAGTGTAATAAATCAACTAGATAAACCAGTTTCACGCCATATCTCAACACAACATGCCAATAGACTGGACTCCATGAATTTTTTTGTTGTGGACCATTTATGCAGGAAACCACGTGGTGGAGATATGAATACTCAATTGATACAACTAGAAAGTAGATGGATTTTCACCCTCAATTCCCAGTATCTCTAATAGAAAGCTAATTTTTAAATGGATTTTAATCATTTATATGCATTTTTCATTCTATTAATTTGATCAAAATTGTCACGCCACTTGCTACACTCAGTTCAATAAGTTTATATATTCCCCTATTAAAGAAGCTAGTTTTTACATTTAGATTCTATGAGTCAGACAGAAAGTAATGAATGTGGATTTTGATCAGGTATATGCATTTTTCATTCTATTAATTTGGTCAAAATTGTCACGCCACTTGCTTTTGTTTTCTCATATATGATGTCAAATTATCCTACCTTAGAATGAGGAAACCCAGCTTCAAAGTATCTTTCCTTGCATTCAGCACTAATTCTAGAAGAAAAAAAAACATTTTTGAAGAGGTTTTAGAAACTATGAAAATTTTAGATTTTTTGAAAAACTCAACACTCTCACAGGTCTAAGTTCTTGGATGACTGGAAAAAAACTTTTTTTTTCACAACTTTGCATTTAAGCTTTAAAATATGTTTCTATTACTAATTTATGATTAGGGATCAGAAAAATAACCCCTTTTCTTCAAATGTATAAAGACTACACTTAATTCAATTTTGAGCTTTCAAAAATGTAGCAATATTTAATATGAGTATTCTTGGATATATAATATTTATTATTCCCCTAATAAAGAAGCTAGTATTTAGATTTAGGTTTTATGAATCAGGCAGGAAGAAATGAAAGTGGATTTTTATCATTTATATGCATTTTTCATTCTATCAATTTGATCAAAATTGTCATGCCACTTGCTCTTGTTTTCTCATATATGATCTCAAATGATCGTACATGATAATGAGGAAAACAAGTTTCACAGTATCTGTCTTTGCATTAAGCACTGATTGTAGAAGAAAAATACACATTTTAAAGAGGTTTTAGAAACTTTAAAAATGTTGGATGTTTTGAAAAAATCGACACCCCCGCGGTCTAAGTTCTGGGATGACTTGAAAAAAACTTTTTTTTAACACTTTGCAATTAAGCTTCAAAATATATTTCTACCACTAGTTTAAGATTAGGGATCATTAGGGATCAAGTATTCTTGGATATCTAAAGTTTCTTTATTCCCCTAATAAAGAGGTTTGTTTTTAGATTTATATTCTAGGAATCAGGCAGAAAGAAATGAGTGTGGATTTTGTTCATTTATATGCATTTTTCATTCTATCAATTTGATCAAAATTGTCATGCCATTTGCTCTTGTTTTCTCATATATGATCTCAAAGTGTATGATCTAATAATGAGAAAACCAAGCTTCAAAGTATCTGTCATTGCATTGAGCAGTGATTCTA
The DNA here is from genome assembly GCA_027410445.1 of Discoglossus pictus. NCBI lineage: Eukaryota > Metazoa > Chordata > Amphibia > Anura > Alytidae > Discoglossus > Discoglossus pictus. The sequence continues at coordinate 32,317,327 of CM050172.1, read as the reverse complement.
GAAGGAAAACAAAGATTTTTGAAGAGGTTTTAGAAACTATGAAAATTGTGGGTTTCGGTCTAAGTTCTTGGACAACTTGAAAAAAACTTTTTTTTTAAACTTTGTAATTAAGTTTTAAAATATTTTTTTATCGCTAATTTAAGATTAGGGATCATAAAAATAACCCTTTTTCTTTAGTGTCTAAAGACTAAACCCAGTTCAATTTTGAGCTTTCAGAAATACTGGTATCCGCATGGGATCAATGAAGGATTTTCATATTCAGCTTTTTTATAAATTCCCCAGGGATAAGTTGCAATCACAACAACTTATGATATTTAAGTAGATTAACTTGATCTATTCTTGTCTATTTCTCTTGTCCAATCTTCATATTAAGAATTATATACCTATATTTGCATTAACACTAACCAATATCCCATTGGTTATTTTTCACATAATTGATTAGCACCATGTTTTATCAATATTTTTAGAATTTCTGGTCTCACATTCTCAATTTCTCATTACACTTAGGTTGACACTATCTCACACCTCGTTTTCCTTTTTTCATATCTTTTCCTTAATACATGTATACATCACCTCTATATTGCCAATAGAGGAGTCTTCAAACTCACTTATTACACATAGTTCTTTATTTCACTCCTGTACACATATTTTTTAGGGTTAACCCACACCTTACACTATCTTAGTTATATTTAGTTGGTTCCAGTCTATTAGTCCGTTCCCCATTTTTTTCATCTCTTTCACTCCTAGATCTTCCACTTTTATCATCCCCATTTCACTTCATCAATTTATTCAATTCATTAAGAATACATCCATCTATCTACTATCTGAACCACCAAGGTACCCAATTACATGCTTTATTCCATGTGTTCTATTAGTTACCCTAGATTGTGTTTACCCTACTGTTAAATCAGCTATTTATTTAGAATCCATAAAGTTATAGGATTCAACCCAAGATGGCCGAAGCATTATAGACAGAATGTCATTAAAAAACATACACTTAAAGCTTCAGCATTCTACATGCCGTAATTACGCTGACGTAATGAAGTCATCACGCTAGCATGACGTGACCCGCATTCCCCATTCATTGAAACGCGGAAGTAATCTAGCCTATAAATAGGCCTAAGTTTTTATGTAAAGTACCCCAGAGGAAGCTCTCATAGAGACCAAAACGGACCGTCGGGATATGCAGAGAGGGTGATGTGCAGACTAGGACACATGGAGGATCTTATCTACCTGGTGCTGTGGTCGAAAATCACAAGTATTGGGCATTGAGTGGCCTCTTTAACATATACAGAGATGTACACCTTTTTGTTCAGTAAAACCATATATTCAGGTTTAATGATGGATATCAAATAGGTGCTGCATGGTATATAATTATTTTTATCAGCCCACTCTTTGCTATTCTGAACTTCCTCCGCAAATTAATAATTATAGTACCAGGATATTTATTACTCTCTGCACATCATCCTCTGTTTGTTTTTGCTTTTTATTAATCTGGTGTGATTTAAAAAATATATATTCCTAGATTTTAGTACTGCCTGACAGTAACCTCAAAGTGATCCTGTGATTAATAGTTCTTACTGACATATGAGGATTACATGAATATTGTTGATATTTCATTGTACCTATTTACTAACATCCGTACACATTTAGAAATTGATCTTCTATATTTAATTATTTCAATAGTCGATTTTTTTCAAAATCTCCGAAATTTTCATAGTTTCTAAAACCTCTTCAAAAATCTTTGTTTTCCTTCTAGAATCACTGCTCAATGCAATGACAGATACTTGGAAGCTTGTTTTTTTCATTATTAGATCATACACTTTGAGATCATATATGAGAAAACAAGAGCAAGTGGCATGACAATTTTGATCAAATTGATAGAATGAAAAATGCATATAAATGAACAAAATCCACACTCATTTCTTTCTGCCTGATTCCTAGAATATAAATCTAAAAACAAACCTCTTTATTAGGGGAATAAAGAAACTTTAGATATCCAAGAATACTTGATCCCTAATGATCCCTAATCTTAAACTAGTGGTAGAAACATATTTTGAAGCTTAATTGCAAAGTGTTAAAAAAAACTTAGACCACGGGGTGTCGATTTTTTCAAAAAATCCAACATTTTTTAAGTTTCTAAAACCTCTTTAAAATGTGTATTTTCCTTCTACAATCAGTGCTTAATGCAAAGACAGATACTGTGAAACTTGTTTTCCTCATTATCATGTAGGATCATTTGAGATCATATATGAGAAAACAAGAGCAAGTGGCGTGACAATTTTGATCAAATTGATAGAATGAAAAATGCATATAAATGATAAAAATCCACTTTAATTTCTTCCTGCCTGATTCATAAAACCTAAATCTAAATACTAGCTTCTTTATTAGGGGAATAATAAATATTAGATATCCAAGAATACTCATATTAAATATTGCTACATTTCTGAAACCTAAAAATTGAATTAAGTGTAGTCTTTATACATTTGAAGAAAAGGGGTTATTTTTCTGATCCCTAATCATAAATTAGTAATAGAAACATATTTTAAAGCTTAAATGCAAAGTTGTGAAAAAAAAAGTTTTTTTCCAGTCATCCAAGAACTTAGACCTGTGAGAGTGTTGAGTTTTTCTAAAAATCTAAAATTTTCAAAGTTTCTGAAACCTCTTCAAAAATGTTTTTTTTTTTCTTCTAGAATCAGTGCTGAATGCAAGGAAAGATACTTTGAAGCTGGGTTTCCTCATTCTAAGGTAGGATAATTTGACATCATATATGAGAAAACAAAAGCAAGTGGCGTGACAATTATGACCAAATTAATAGAATGAAAAATGCATATAAATGATCAAAATCCACATTCATTACTTTCTGTCTGACTCATAGAATCTAAATGTAAAAACTAGCTTCTTTAATAGGGGAATATATAAACTTATTGAACTGAGTGTAGCAAGTGGCGTGACAATTTTGATCAAATTAATAGAATGAAAAATTCATATAAATGATAAGAATCCATTTAAAAATTAGCTTTCTATTAGGGAAAACAAATAAACTTTAGATATCAAGAAAACTCACATTAAATATTGCTACATTTTTGAAAGCTCAAAATTGAACTGGGTTTAGTCTTTAGACACTAAAGAAAAAGGGTTATTTTTATGATCCCTAATCTTAAATTAGCGATAAAAACATATTTTAAAACTTAATTACAAAGTTTAAAAAAAAAGTTTTTTTCAAATTGTCCAAGAACTTAGACCGAAACCCAAAATTTTCATAGTTTCTAAAGCCTCTTTAACAATGTTTATTTTCCTTCTAGAATCAGTGCTTAAAGCAAATAAATATACTTTGAAACTTGGTTTCCTCATTATCAGGTAGGATCATTTGAGATCATATATGAGAAAACAAGAGCAAGTGAGGTAAAAAATTTGATTAAATTGAAAGAATGAAAAATGCATATAAATGATTAAAATACACACTAATTTCTTCCTGCCTGACTCATAGAATCTAAATTAAAAAATTAGATTCTTTATTAGGGGAAAAAATAAACTTCATATATCCAAGAATACTCATATTAAATATTGCTACTTTTTTGAGAGCTCAAATTTTAAATGAGTGTAGTCTTTAGACATTTAAAGAAAAATGTTTTTTTTTATGATTCCTAATCCTAAATCAGTGATAGAAACATATTTTGAAGCTTACATGCAAAGTTTAAAAAAAAAAAGTTTTTTTGAGTCATCCAAGAACTTATACAGCTGGGGCTTTAATTTTTTTAAAAAATCCAACATTTTTACAGTTTCTAAAACCTCTACAAAAATGTTTATTTTCCTTCTACAGTCAGTGCTTAATGCAAAGAAAGATACTTTGAAACTTGGTTTCCTCATTATCAGGTAGGTAAGGTAGGTAGATAATTTGAGATCATATATGAGAAAACAAGAGGAAGTGGGGTAAAAATTTTGATCAAATTGAAAGAATAAAAAATGAATATAAATGGAGGACCTTAGGAAGTAGATCACTGGAGGACATACCCGGGGGCGTGAACGGAAATGAGATGCAGCACAGCACAGCTTGAAGCGACATTAGGCTGATGGGGGCAACGTCTGTCCTGTGGGAACACTTAGCTTTGTGAGCTACAATTCGGCTCCAGTTTTGGCCTAATGGACTCTGTGCAATAGACCCTATGGCTGCAGCTTTGCGGATCTAAGCTTCCAGTCACCTAACTGGCCCTGAAATGCTCACACTGGCGACTCCAGTGGTCCTGCCGATGTAGTCGGCTCTGCTAGGGAACGGAAGACGTCCTTTGTGTGCAGTGATGCGAGACAGTCGTTTGTTAAACGCTGCGCAAACTGCCGTTTCTAGGAGTGTGTGCCTATATGGATGTCGCTGGTGGTGGAGAAGAAGGTGAGATTTTCCAGGATCTGCAAGCCCATTTAAGGGAGAGGTAACCTCTTGTCGATTTGTGTATTATTTGTCCTGCTGGCTGTCCGGCAAACCCTTGGGCATTAGCAAGGCACAAGATTCACCTCCCCTCAAGGTGGTGTGGTGCTGATGTGTATCGGTGTGTCGCTTCTTTTGGCCTGGCATCATGGTCATTGCTGACCCAGGGGTAACACAAGATCAGCAGGAGACCTAGCAAGGTGCAATTGTACCTCCCCTCCTTTTGTGGGAGGGGGCTACACTCCCCAAGAATTACATGACTATATGCACCAACTGATTGACTGAGCAGCTTATATCAGGCACACTTAAGCTAAAAAAATTATATTTTCTCCCTTTCTAACCTCTTGGCATGTACCCAATAAAGTCTTAATTTTGGGGGGAATGAGCATTCCTTTATAAATCCAGTGTTGTCCTTTCAACTGCCTGGTAGGCGATTGGATTGTTATATTTTAGACAAGGTCTGTAAATCTGGGGCAACCATGCTTGGTAAAGACAGAACTAAAGAAAATAAAGTTCAGCCTTCCAAAGCTGCCGAATTCTTTTCTCCCAAACATAAAGAGAAGATTTAGCAACCTCCCTTTGCAGAGTCTACCTTGCATGCAGACAAACTAACTCATAATACTGCTAAACTCTCTGAAAACATGTCCAGCAAAGATTATGAGCTTTAGGAGGATGAAATACTTACCCCTCTAAAAATGAGAAATATTTGGCAAGACTTATAAGTGAACTTGTTAGCTGATATTAAACAGCAAATATTGGAAAATGCTAAATCAATAAGAGACGTAAATAATAAAACATTAGAATTAGAATCTAAGCTGGACAATTTGACTCTGGATCATAATTCCTTGCTTACCCAGAATATTAAATTGGAAGAGAAGGTTAAAGAGCTAAACAATCAAATTATAAAGATCTATCAAGACGATCTAACTTACGCTTAAGGGGTATTCCAGAAACAATTAAGAACCCTGATTTATCAGATTATGTTTCTTTGGTCCCCTCATTTGCTCATCTTCAGTATAAATTTGATGCTGTTTATCGAATTCCTCTTCATTTATATTTACAAAACAAGGGATCCAGAGATGTAATGGCTAAACTTCATTTCTTTCCCTCTAAAGAAGATATTGTCAGGGCCAGTTATAAAGTAAAATCGTTTGAAGTCCCATATGAGCACATTAGGATATTCTCAGACCTTTCTCTAGCAACGTTAAGTAGGAGACGCAAATTTGCTCAGATAACCCAAGTCCTTAGAAAAAAAGGGTCTTGTTTATAAATGGACTTTTCCAACTGGTTTGTTAATTCAAAGAGACTCAGTGTGGCATGAAATCAATTCTCCTATAGATGGGTTTTCAGTTCTATGGCATATTACTACGAATTTGTCCATGTGAAATTTTCAGATCCTTCTAATTGTTGTTTTAATATAATATGCCTTATAGTAAGATGTTTCTATGCTTATGTTCTAGAGTAAGATTATTCTTAAGAGGCAGAGGTTTGGGTTGTAATGTCTTGCATCAGACATATGTAGAAGGTTCTTTCTTCTTCTCTATTAATGTTTTTTTTTTTTTACCCTGTACAGCATTAGCACAGCTACCTAGATTCATTCAAACCTAGTTTATCGCACACAAATTTATCATTAGTTACAAATGTTTTACACAGCATGAATGCTACTATTAAGGTAGCAATATTTTGGTAATTCCCTGACAGGGTCTCACTAAACTGTTTGTTGCAATTTCTCAAATCTCAATATGCACTATAAAATCATTTTATTTTATTTTATTAGTTTATTCACTTTTTGCACTATACTTTAGAAGGAACCTTTCTACTTAAATTTTGAATATTTTTGGGTTTCAGGTCTGTTGCAGAGTCATTTATTTAATAATCCCACAAAGGTTGTTGCCTCCCATTTTGATAGGCCTTCCATTTCTGAACAACTGCGTTTAGCCTCGTTTTTTTAGTCTGCCGTTATTCTGTTCAGTAGCCTATGTGCGGGTGTTTGTGGTGGAGATTGCAGTATGTGAGTATGGTAGCAAGTTGGGTTACACCCTTTCCTAGCTCCTTAAATAGGGCAAAGGTTATGGGGTATGGTATGATTTTGACTTGGTTGGAGGATGCCCTGGAGCTTAAATTTGCAGACAATTTGATTTTATTACACTCAAGCTCTTTTTTTTTTTCAATGTCAATAAAAACTTTAAGCTTTAATGTAAATGGCTTAAACTCTCCAGGTAAGAGAAATACGATATTTAGATTTTGCAAGCAGGAAAAGGCAGACATTGTATTCTTACAGGAGACTCATTGGGTTCATTCAAAAATTCTGATTTTTGGTAATAAACTTTTTGGATTTAAATATTATTCCACTTTTAACAAAAAATCACGAGGTGTCTCAATCCGGTTTAAAAATAATTAATTTCCAGTTGAGGAATTTACTGTATTTGATCCCTATGGGCGCTATATTTTATGGGGCGGAACAATCAATGGCCATAAAGTCACTTTGGTTAGCTTGTATGCCCCTAATGAAAACCAGGTGAAATTTTGAAATCACTTCTGGAAAACCATCAATAAGTTTTCCCATGGTTCTCTGATTATCGCAGGAGATTTCAATGTTATTCCTAACTTTGAAAAAGATAGAAAATCTAAAAAATCATGTAAAAATATACATAGGATCTATAACTCTTTATTAAAATGTTCTAATTGGTTTAATAGTAACAATTTATATGATGCATGGCGTGTGCTTCATCTAGGCCAAATGGATTTTACTTATTATTCCAATGTTCATAAGGTATACTCTCGAATAGATCTGTTCTTGGTTGATATTAACACTTTGAACAAAATCACTATGACCAATATCGGATCAATTGTATTTCAGATCACGCTTGCATTTCAATGGAACTTAATTTAAATTTGTATGAAGTTAACCGTCACCGCTGGAAACTGGATGATTATTTAATTAAGGAGGAATCCAGGAAAAAGTCTCTTGAGGAAGAGTCTATTACATTTTTTTAATTAAATTAGGGTACAGTTTCCTCAAAGGGTGTCCTTTGGAACTCTTATAAAGCCTTTATAAGAGGTGTATTAATACAATTAAGGTTTAAGTAACTAAACAAAGAGAAGAGTCCTTAAGAGGGCTTTATATTAGTCTGAATAAAATGGAAACCGTGAAGAAGAAGAATCCTATGGATGCGACATTAGTAGAAATAAAGAATATTCAGAACAAAATTAATAAAATGAATCAACTTTTGTCTGACAGGATGATTTGGCGTATGCAACAAATCTCTTATCATCAAGACAATAAAACAAGTAAACTGTTGGCGAATAAGATCAAACAGAAATCCTTGGGAAAACGAATTGATTATATATCGAGTAATGGTTCTTTTATCACGTCCCCTAACAAGATTGCCAACTTGTTTGCAAACTATTATGATAATCTTTATAATTTATCCAATGATAAATCGTTTAGCAAACCTTCAAAAACTCAAATACAGGCATTTCTGGAGCAACTTAATCTTCCTTTAATTTCCTTAGCAGAGTTAGATGAATTAAACACTCCCATTTCTGATTAGGAAATTAGGGACTCAATTAAACAGCTAAAACCTTCTACTACGCCTGGTCCCGATGGGTTTAGCAATTTTTTCTTTAAAACTTTTTCCGCAAATTTATGTAGTCATCTTAAGGATTTATTTAATGAAATTAAAACAGAAGGGGTCATGCCTCCAGAAATGGTTAATGCAAGCATAATTATGATTCCAAAAGTTAAACAAGATCTGCATTATTGTTTTAGTTATAGACCAATATCATTATTAAATGTGGATGTTAAGCTTTATGCTAAAATTCTGTCAATGAAAAGTAATTCACAAATATATAGAATATATATATAGAAATTGATCATTTGGATTTTATTTCCGGCAGATGCGGTTCTGACAATGCTAGAAAATTGTAACACTTGATTTGCCATTCAAAATGTGTAAAATCTACCGCCCTATTCCTTTTATTAGATGCTGAAAAAGCATTTGAGAGGGTAGCGTGGGACTATATGAACCTTACCTTAGCCAGGTTTGGTTTGGGAAGTTTTGGAGCTCAGGCGATAGGGGCTTTGTACAAGGCCCCGTGTGCTTCAGCAGCTAGTTATGGTTATTATTCTTGTTCTTTTGGGATATCGAATGGAACTAGGCAAGGGTGTCCTCTTTCTCCTATACTATTTGCATTGTTGATAGAGCCGTTGGCAGTAACCATACGATCCTCTTTGGATATACGTGGCATACGGTTGAGCGAGAGAGAACACAAAATAAGCCTTTTTGCCGATGATATAGTGCTATTGATTACACACCCTAGGGAATCTTTGAAATCCCTTAAGTTACTGATTAATGAGTATAGCACAATCTCAAATTACAAATTATATTTGCAAAAATTGGATACTTTATCGGTCAATTTATCTGTAAATTCTAGGAGATATTTGAAAACATTTACCCATTTAATTGGAATTCCAACTCTTTTGCTCATTTGGTGATTACATTTGTAGAAAACTTTAGTAAAATGACTATAGTAATTAACTATAAAGGCCTGTGTCTCAAATTTTGGGATATTCTTAAAGGATGGAAGTGTGTAAAAGCATCCTTTAGTGGTAAAATAGCTATCATCAAAATGGCCCCTTTTGCCCAGGTTTAATTACTTCGCGAGTTGTATAACTGTCAGAATTCCTTTGTTTTGGATCAAAAATTTCTAAACTATTATTGATAAATGTATTCATTCTTCAAAGCATATTAGACTCAAAGACTAACTATCCAGAGAGTTCTCTCAGGGAGGATTGCCCTACCCCTTGTTGTAACTCTATCATGACGCCAACATTGTGGTGCATGCATTAAAATGGTTGAATTCAATCTAGTCCCATGTTTGTTTCCAAATTGAGAAAGTTTTGGCACCTTGCATGGACCTCAGATTGTTATTCTTTATGGGTAATATTGTATTTAAAGGTTTTGAAGGAGGATCTCATCTAATTAAGAGTATTTACAAAACATGGAGATCAATTAATAACAAATATCATCTTATCCCAAAATGTAGTGCTTTATTTCAAGAACTTCCAGTACTCACCTTTTAAAACCCTTGTATGAGTTCTGATGCAAACTATGCCGTTCTTTATATAAAATATATTTATTTTGAGGGCCCTTTGCTCTCCTTTGATCAGCTATTGACCAAATACAGGCTTCCTTTGTATTGTTGGTTAAAGGTCAAACAACTCTCTATGTTTCTGTCTCTAAATAGTATTGGTGGAGGCTTAACGACTTTGGAACAACTTATTAAGTCTCAAAACAGTTCTCATTTGTTAGCTAAATGTCACAACATTTTAAGGAAACTCTTGGTGCACAATAAAACATCAGGCATGGAACTCTTGGAAAAGGACCTTCGTGTCTCTTTTACTTGGGAGAATTAGGAATTCAAATTTTTCTTGCCGAAAAGGGTTGTTAAGTATCCTTTGTATAGGGAGCTTCATATCAAGATAGTAAACAGATGGTATATGGTGCCCTCAAAAATTTACCAGGTTTCTCATAAACTCCCTGACAGTAGTTGTTGGAGACAATGTGGAATGTATGGTGACTTCCTCCACATACTATTGACTTGTCCATTAATCAAACCTTTATGGACTGATGGTTTCACGTTTATTGAGCGTACATTAAAGACCAAACTTTCTTTTCTACCGCAGTGTAGTTTGCTCCATATTTTCCCAGATACGCTTAACATGGAGAAAAAAGCTTTTATCATCCTAAGATCGATCATTTCCCATTGGAAATCTAAAGAGACCGCTAGTTGTAATGAAATTTTAGCCATGATACATCGAGCAAGGGATTTCGAAAATAACTTTGAGTCTTTTAATTCTTCTCGCAACAATATCCTGAAATGGATAATCTGGGATTCTATTTAAGGTCATGGGGTTTTTCTTTTTTTTTTTTCTCTACCTAATGGAGGTTTAAGTTCTTTCTTTTCTTTTTTTCGCTTGATATATATTAATAAGGGGCATGGAGCGATTGTGGATGCATGTGTAATGTATGTATGTAATTCTGTTTGATTGGTCTTGTTTCTTTTTCTTTTTTCCATTATTACTTTGTAATTGTAATTGATATTGTTATATAATGTTATACGTTGTTCTGTTTTTGTAAAAAGAATTAAAAAAAAAGAAAAAAAAAATGCATATAAATGATTAAAATCCACACTAATTTCTTCCTGTCTGGCTCATGGAATCAAAATTTAAAAATTAGATTCTTTATTAGGGGAAAAAAAATAAAAAAATAAACTTTAGATATACTAAAATGCGCAAATATTGCTACATTTCTAAAAGTTTAAAATTGAACTGAGTGTAGTCTTTAGACATTTAAAGAAAAAGGGTTATTTTTATGATCCCTAATCTTAAATTATTGATAGAAACATAATTCGTAGCTTAATTGAAAAAAGTTAAAAAAAAGTTTTTTTTGAGTCATCCAAGTATTTTCATGGTTTCTAAAACTAGAATCAGTGCTTTAAGCAAATAAATATACTTTGAAACTTGGTTTTCTCATTATCAGGTAGGATAATTTGAGATCATATATGAGAAAACAAGAGCAAGTGGCGTGACATTTTTGATCAAATTGATAGGATTTTTTTTTCCAAAAATCCCCAATTTTTATAGTTTCTAAAACCTCTTCAAACATGTTTTTGTTTTCCTTCTAGAATCAGTGCTTCATGCAAAGAAAGAATGCAATTATGCTTCAAAATATGTTCCTATAACTAATTTAAGATTAGGGATCAGAAAAATATTTAATATGAGTATTTTTGGATATATAAAATGTATTTTATCCCCTAATAAAGAATCTAATTTTAAATTTAGATTCTATGAGTCACGCAAATGAAATTAATATGGATTTTAATAATTTTATGCATTTTTCATTCTATCAATTTGATCAAAATTTTCACGCCACTTGCTCTTGTTTTCTCATATATGATCTAAAATTATCCTACCTGATAATGAGGAAACCAAGTTTCAAAGTATATTTATTTGCTTTATGCACTGATTCTAGAAGGAAAATAAACATTGTTGAAGAGGTTTTAGAAACTATGACAATTTTGGATTTTGTAAAAAAAATCGACACCCCCGTAAGTTCTTGGCTGACTCCCCCCAAAAAAATTTTTTTAAACTTTACAATTAAGCTTCAAAATATCTTTCTATCACTAATTTAAGATTAGGGATCAGAAAAACAACCCTTTATCTTTAAATTTCTAAAGACTACACTCATTTTTGAGCTCTCTGAAATGTTGCAATATTTAATATGAGTATTGTTTGATATCTAAAGTTTACTTATTCCCTTAAAAAAGAAGCTAGTTATTAGATTTAGATTCTATGAATCAGGCTGAAACTAAATTTTACCATCACGAGTATGGATCACATATCGTAGAGGGAGAAATCTGAAGGACATGTTGGTCCACAGCTTTTTCAAGGAACAAAGACCCACTAACACAACACCTGGCTAAATCCACCAATGGGTTGTTTTAGATGTGGGAAGTGTAAATTTTGTAAATATATTAAACCTACAAAGACCTATGAGCATCCGGTCAGTGGTGAAAAATTTATACTCAAGGGCTTTTCAAATTGCTGTTCAACAAATGTGGTCTATGTGGCAACATGTGTTTGTAACAAAATTTACGTAGGAAAAACACGGCGACAGCTACGTAGATGTATGGGCGAACATATTTATTCCATCAAGAAAGATTTGGATACGCCCATAGCACGCCATGTGAAGTACTACCATAGAGGAAAAAGTGAGGTGTTAACAATAACAGTGCTTGAAAAAGTACATATGGGCCCAAGACATGGTGATTTGGACAGAAAACTCTTACAGCATGAGGCACAATAAATTTTTAAGCTTAGAGCATTAACCCATACAGGGTTAAATTAGGGCTTTACTTTCACATCCTTCATCTAATCATATTTTTGTCCCTCTGCCATATAGCACTCTTTTTTATCTTCTGCTGAAATTTAAACATTGACAATGAGATATACATAGCATATATTAACCATTGTGATCTAAAAGTGACATTGCATTCAATAAATTCAGAAAAAATAAGTGGTTATATACACTCAGACAGGACTCCATCTAAAAAAATGAGCTTATCATCAATGTTAGACAATTAACTCTCTACTGGTGACAATAATTATTTTCATACTATTACAGTATCGTAACATTTACACATTCAAAAGATGTTTATTATGGAGTATATATTATCACAGCCAAATTAGGAGGATTACAGGCACAATCACAGAATTTCACTCATATCTCACATAATGTTGACTGATCTACTTCACTCTTTTAATGTTTAGCTTTACATCTTCAGCAAAGGAATTATCCACAAAGTTAGCTTGTTACATATTGCACATTATCATTATTATGCTATGTTAATAGCAACAATTTATTCACAAGGCTAAAAAGTTACATATTGTACATAATCACTATTATGTTGCATTTATAGCAACAATGTATTCAAATAATGCACAGATCAAGTTAGTAAGCACAAATTAATTTCATCCCGTCACAAACACTATAAATAAATTCACTTTTTTCCCCCTCAATTACTTTCCAAAGGTTTCACATGAACGACGGTTCATTAGGGATTTGTTCTTTTTCACATCGATTATAAGGTTCTACATGCACACAGGACTGTCTTATGACCTGAGATATAGACTAATTAAAAATACCTTAAATAGATATCTAATAAACCAATATGGCTACAGAATTCTAATATTCAGTGGATATAAAAAGTCTACACACCCCTGTTAAAATGTCAGGTTTCTGTGCTGTAAAAAAATGAGACAAAGATAAATCATTTCAGAACTTTTTCCACCTTTAATGTGACCTATAAACTGTACAACTCAATTGAAAAACAAGCTGAAATCTTTTAGGTAGAGGGAAGAAAAAAAAAAAAATAATAATAATATGGTTGCATAAGTCTGCACACCATTAAACTAATACTTTGTTGAAGCACCTTTTGATTTTATTACAGCACTCAGTCTTTTTGGGTATGAGTCTATCAGCATGGCACATTTTGACTTGGCAAGATTTGCCCACTCTTCTTTGCAAAAACACTCCAAATCTGTCAGATTGCGAGGGCATCTCCTGTGCACAGCCCTCTTCAGGTCACTCCACAGATTTTCAATCAGATTCAGGTCTGGGCTCTGGCTGGGCCATTCCAAAACTTTAATCTTCTTCTGGTAAAGCCATTCCTTTGTTGATTTGGATGTATGCTTTGGGTCGTTGTCATGCTGAAAGATGAAGTTCCTCTTCATGTTCAGCTTTCTAGCAGAAGACTGAAGGTTTTGTGCCAATATTTACTGGTATTTTGGAATTGTTCATAATTCCCTCTATCTTAACTAAGGCCCCAGTTCCAGCTGAAGAAAAACAGCCCCAAAGCATGATGCTGCCACCACCATGCTTCACTGTGGGTATGGTGTTCTTTTGGTGATGTGCAGTGTTGTTTTTGCGCCAAACATATCTTTTGGAATTATGGCCAAAAAGTTCAACCTTGGTTTCATCAGACCATAAAACCCTTTCCCACATGCTTTTGGGAGACTTCAGGTGTGTTTTTGCCTGTGTGTAGCCCGGCTTGGATATTTTTCTTCGTAAGAAAAGGCTTTCATTTTGCCGCTCTACCCCATAGCCCAGACATATGAAAAATACGGGAGATTGTTGTCACATGTACCACACAGCCAGTACTTGCCAGATATCCCTGCAGCTCCTTTAATGTTGCTGTAGGCCTCTTGGTAGCCTCCCAGACCAGTTTTCTTCTCGTCTTTTTATCAATTTTGGAGGGAGCTCCAGTTCTTGGTAATGTCATTGTTGTGCCATATTTTCTCCACTTGATGATGACTGTCTTCACTGTGTTCCATGGTATATCTAATGCCTTGGAAATTCTTTTGTACCCTTCTCCTGACTGATACCTTTTAACAATGAGATCCCTCTGATGCTTTGGAAGCTCTCTGTGGACCTTGGCTTTTGCTGTGGCATGCGACTAAGAACATTTCAGGAAAGACCAACTAGAGCAGCTGAACTTTATTTGGGGTTAATCAGAGCCACTTTAAATGATGGCAGGTGTATGCTGACTCACATTTAACATGATTTGGAATGTGATTGCTTAATTCTGAACACAGCTACATCCCCAGTTATAAGAGGGTGTGCAGACTTATGCAACCACATTATTTTTATTTTTATTCCCTCCACCTAAAAAAAATTAGTTTGTTTTTCAATTGAGTTGTACAGTTTATAGGTCACATTAATGGTGGAAAAAGTTCTGAAATGATTTATCTTTGTCTCATTTTTTTACAGCACAGAAACCTGACATTTTAACAGGGGTGTGTAGACTTTTTATATCCACTGTAGGCAGTAGTTATCTCTCATATGCAATGTTGTAATATAGACCTATATCTATTTTTGCCCCTCATAAAGATTATGTTTTTTAGATTTAGATTCTATGAGTCAGGCAGGAAGAAATTAGTGTGGATTTTGATAATTAATATGCATTTTTCATTCTATCAATTTAATCAAAATTTACACGCCACTTGTGTCCTACCTAATGATGAGGAAACCCAGCTTCAAAGTATCTTTATTTGCATTGAGCACTAATTCTAAAGGTTTCATAAACTTTTAAAGGTTTCATAAACTTTGAACATTTTGGATTTTTAAAAAAAATTTACACCCCCGCGGTCTACGTTCTTGGATGACAAAAAAAAAAAACACAACAGTTTTTTTCACAACTTTGCAATTATTTGGTTTGCTGTTTTTCTTGTTCATGGAGAATTGCCTGGTATTTCAGGACTGGATCACTCTTCTGAGTGAGACCAGACTGATATACTACAGGATATTTCTCCCTGTGAAGGGCACAAGTGAGCTAAAAGAGGTTAGTCTCCGATTAGGAAATCAGACCTATAGAAAAAAACTCATTGAGGTATTTTCCGTTCTCAGATTAACACCTCTACTCTATTTGCTTACATTTTCTTCACCTTATGGGTGATAGAGGGGACCAGAAGTGGACTCCTTGCTCATTGTGCCTTAGGGAGTACAGCTGCACCTCACCGATGAAGCCCATAGAGGCCAAAATGTGTCTTTGGTTTGCTTTTTCGCCTGTTCAGTTTTTTTCACAACTTTGCAATTATTTGGTTTGCTGTTTTTCTTGTTCATGGAGAATTGTCTGGTATTTCAGAACTGGATCACTCTTCTGAGTGAGACCAGATCGATATACTACAGGATATTTCTCCCTGTGAAGGGCACAAGTGAGCTAAAAGAGTTTGCTCTCTTAGTAGGTAACCAGACCTATAGAAAAAACCCACTGAAGTATTTTTCATTCTCAGATGAGCACCTCTACACTATTTGCATACATTTTCCTCACCTTATGGGTGATAGGGTGAACCCGAGGTGGACTCCTTGCTCACTGTGCCTTAGGGAGTACAGCTGCACCTCACTAACGGGGCCCATAGAGGTCGAAACTGGTTTGTGGTTTACCATTTCTCCTTTTCAGGGAGAATTGGCTGGTATTTCGGGACTGGATCACTCTTCTGAGTGAGACCATCGTGATATACTACAGGATATTTCTCCCTGTGAAGGGCACAAGTGAGCTAAAAGAGGTTAGTCTCCGATTAGGAAATCAGACCTATAGAAAAAAACTCATTGAGGTATTTTCCGTTCTCAGATTAACACCTCTACTCTATTTGCTTACATTTTCTTCACCTTATGGGTGATAGAGGGAACCAGAAGTGGACTCCTTGCTCATTGTGCCTTAGGGAGTACAGCTGCACCTCACCGATGAAGCCCATAGAGGCCAAAATGTGTCTTTGGTTTGCTTTTTCGCCTGTTCAGGGACAATTGTCTGGTATTTCAGAACTGTATCACTCTTCTGAGTGAGACCAGATCGATATACTACAGGATATTTCTCCCTGTGAAGGGCACAAGTGAGCTAAAAGAGTTTGCTCTCTTAGTAGGTAACCAGACCTATAGAAAAAACCCACTGAAGTATTTTTCATTCTCAGATGAGCACCTATTCTCTATTTGCATAGCTATACGTTTGACGACCATTTTTATGTTGCTATTAAGGAGTGAGATTGGTATCTTACTGGAGCATTTCACTGGGTCTCACACTCCATGAGAATGAGAACTATGAGCCTCATTCAATTGCAAGGCTGTATGTCTGCAGGCTTGAACTCTACTACAATTACAGAGTGATTCAATTGAACAGGCCTGCAATTTAGGGGCCGAAAGCCAAAACCGTAAACCAAGCAATCGTATGTAGCATTTCAGAGCGTGACAGTCAATTAAGCAAGACCGTAACTAGCCTTTTAGAAACAGCAAATAGTAAATTAGATTGTCATTATTATGGCAGTAAAAGTTGGAGGTTACATGTCAATCAGTTAGCATTTAGACGTATAAACTCATTGATTCCAGAGATCGATATAACCCCAAAATGAAACATAAACAAATATATTTCCTATGGCAGATCTGCGAGCTTGAGACTGATGTGCAATTAATTGTAATGTCTTTTGTTGCTTTCCCCATCATTTACAGTCAGTTTTGATTTTCTATTTGCATTTACAGTGCTACGGTGCTACGGACATGGAATTTTTTTTTTTTTTTTTATTTCTATCCTGGTGTAGTAGTCATGCTTGTGGGAATAGAAAGTAAAATATTTCACTGTAGAGTTATGGATTCTCCATGGATCTATATATGTGGTTTCCCTCAACCATAATCTTACTTTAAAGAAATGACAGGGTAAAGAAAGTTCCTAGTTTTAGCAGTTCAACAAAGTTACAATATAATTCTTGATAGAGGTAGGAGATAAATGATAAAAAGGGAAGGACAGTTTACAAGGATCCCACAGACTAAGAGTCTCATTCAATTGCAAGGTTGCAACTCGCAGTATACAGGCCGTATGTCTGCTGGCTTGCTGCGGGCTTGAACTCTCCTACAGTTACCAAGCGATTACCGCAAGTTACGGTCAAAAAGTCGAAACTGTAAACCATGCAATCATATGTAGCATTTCGGAGCATGAACATGATCAATTAAGCAAGGCCATACCTACCCATTTAGAAACAGCCAATAAAAAATGAGGCCGTCATCATTACAGCAGTATAAGATGGTGGTTACATGTCAATCAATTAGTGTTTAGAGGTCACATATGCGATCGGACTCGCAAACCATTAAAATAATAAAAATAAATGCCAATACTGGTCTAGTCCATATGGGTGGCCTGATATATATTAACTCATTGGTTCCAGAGATCGATATAACCACCAAATGAAACATAAAAATAATTATTATTTTTTTATTGCCAATTTGCAAGCTTGAGACTGTTGTGCAACTAATTCTAATGTCTTTCATCGCTTTCCCTATCATTTACAGTGCAGTATATATATTGTTTTGAATTTACAGTGCTACGGACATGTGTTTAAACACTTTGTGGGTCCTATATGGTACCCGTAGGGTTTTCTTCTACATCTTACGTTTCCAGGTGTGAAAACATTTGTGGGCTTGCGGAATTGTAGCAATTGAATACCGATTTGCGATTTTCGTGATCGTAACTCTTGCGGACATTAAAGATCAAAGGCTTAGATGGAATGTAAGTTACGGTTGCAACAACCGCAGGGATTTTCAGCCCATAACCAGTAGACCATTTGCATCTCGCAAAAAGATACCAATTGAATAGCAAATCAGTTTACGGCCTATATTACGGACTCCAGTTACTAACACATTCTTAGATGAATGAGGCCCTAGCTCATTTAGAAACCTATCAGAAGAGAGTAGTATTTACCTATGAGGGTGAATACTGGAAAGGCAGTGCAGGTTAGAAATCAGTCAAGAATAGTGTAGGGCAAATGTCCCAATAAATATACAAAATAAACACCACAAAATTATACCTATGAAGGTGTGTATGATGGAAAACAATATATAGATAAAGTCTTACTTCAGGAGTTATCAAAAGGGATCAAGGTGCACTAATGTCCTGTAAACTCTTCAGGGTTATTGATTGAAGAAGTTCGCTGAAAGTTGTTGCAGAGGTTTTTTAGCTCTATTACGAAACACTGTTCACTAAGTGTTCCTTTGAAGACACATTCTTGTGGGTTTTTTAATGGTAAAAAGAATGCCACACACATCTATTATTTCAATGATATGGGTGTCCATTGGTCTGGTATACCATTATACACAAACACTTACAGTATGCCTCTTTAACATGTGAAGGGGTTAAATAATTTTCCTTTGCACAAATTAAATGTCCATCATACAATTCAAAGTAAAACTTGGCTAGACCAAGTTGCAAATATTTTCACATGGGTAAGAAAGTCAAAATGAAACATTGTAAGGTCTCTAGATATCGTTTTCTCAGACGTACACATTTCTTCAATGTTCCATTGTTTCTACAAGTAAACATTATTAAGCAGGTGGTAAGATAATGGCATAATAGTAGTTTATTTACCAAAAATACTTGGCACGCAATATAGAGTCAAGGTTATATCTATTAATATTATCACAGCGCTTTCAAGCGGCTAGAAACTGACATACACAAGATATTTTATAAATACATTATAATTATATATATACGTTAAATAAAACACAAGCCATCATGATTGGTGAAAATACAACCCTTAATAAGAGGGGGTTTATGGAGGAGAAGGGGGGAAGGCGAGAGGCTTCTGGTGGGTCTGTCTCACTTGGTGGTGGTCTGTCTGTCACTCCCTGACATAAACCTCTGCCTCTTGATCTTTTCTCTGTAAGTTGCCAATTTACCTATCTATACTTCCAAAGGATTAATATTAAACAAGTGGAGGAACGATCCAATTCAGCATGGATCCCCATTCTGCTAACATCATACTGGGTAAGGTATAGACAAGGCTCTATTATCTTCATTTTTATAATAGAATTAAGATAGTCCTCTTACGGTCTTTCTGATACAATTGGCAAGCTGGTTACAATCCTGAAATAGGATTTTGGGGGTCACGGGCCGGACATCAAGCCCAAACTATTATTATTTTCTACTTGGTTCCTCCTTGTTAAAAACAGACTGACTGCCTTGTTAATTAATTGAAATCAATTCTGTTATAAAAACCCTTCAATACCTCCCGTGATATAAATATAAATGTAATTTAGCTTGCAATATCAGATACGATATAACCAATTTTGATACATATTGCTTCAATATATATTTTTATATTCTAACTGCCATATTAGTGGTTATATCATATTTGCTATAAATTGCTTTCATAGAGACATAAACTCTGGTTGCCATATAGAATACTTTGCTGGTTATTTGCTATTTACTGTTTTCACAGAATAATATGCTGAACTGATGGATATTAATACCAAATATATTGTAGACATCCGATTGTTTATCAAAGTGTGATAAGACTTTATACTTAACACAATTTAAACTAATTGTTGTCCTAATTTTCAAAGGATTGTCTTCATTGATTTTATGCTGTAACTATGTGATTATCTTGCTTTTAGACAACTTAAGTAGTTTTCTGCCAAAGCCATCGATTTTGGGATGTTAGTTGCTGATAACTTGCTTTATCTCTGGATACCAGGTATGCCTTAACATGACTTTACTAACTGCACTCTTGTCATAACTGAATCTAGAACGTTACAAATTGTGTTGTTCTCACTTTAATGATTTTTGTAGGTTCATTGATTTTCTATTGTAATCTATCTAAATATCAAAGCTTACAGATTTACTTACATGTTGCTGTTTATTCTTGATGTTTACTATTTCCTTAATAAATGCCCACCTCTTCTTTCGCTTAATTTATAGACTCATTAAAATTGGCAACACCTGCTAATTAATCCTGTTTACTCTTCCAAAAGACACACTGTCACAATGTTTCCTCTCACCTTGTTCTTCTTCATAACCTCCTGTCTGTCTCTCAGATTCTCCTCCAGATTTTTCCCACATTATGTATCCAATGAAATAACAATTTCACCTCTCATCTCCTCCCCTTTTCTTTGCTCCCACAAGCTCCTCTCCTTCCTCCAGTCACTATCTTCTCCATCTCCTACAGCTCACAAGCAAAAACGCTTCTGTAAGACGCACTCCCATCTCCTATCCCTTTCACTCCTTCTTCTGCTAGCAGCTGGAGGCACAGATCCTAATCCAGGCCCCTCACTAATTTCCACCTGCTGTCAGCCACGCAGTGCCCCCAGGATTCCAAATACCCAAAACCCTCACAACTTAATACCTATCTCCTGCCACAAACCATCCTCTTTACCCTTCTCCTACATACTTTGGAATGCAAGATCTATCTGCAATATACTCACTTTCATCCATGACCTATTCACTTCAAAATCCATCAGTCTACTGGCTCTCACAGATACCGGGCTCTCTCCTTCAGACACTGCCTCCCTTGCTGCATTCTCCCATGGTGGTTTTCACTTCTGACACACACCTCAACCTGGGAACCGACATGGTTGTAGTGTTGGCATATTACTTTCCTCTTGGTGCACATTTTACTCCATACCCACTATTCCTTTTTCCAATTTTCATTGTTTGAGGTTCACACCATCCCCCTTTTCTCACCTATCTCTCTGCTGTGACCTATTGCCCTCCCGGACCAGCCTCTCAATTTCTTGATCCCTTTGCCGCCTGGCTCCCTCACTTTCTCTCCTCCAATGTACCTTCACTGGTTCTTGCTGACTTCAACATTGCCATTGACACTCCCATCTCCCCTACCACTGCTAAACTACTTTCACTCATCTTTGCCCTCGGCCTCTCACAATTGACAGATTCCTCAACTCACCATGATGGACACTGCCTAGACCTTATTTTCACCCATCTCTGCACAACATCTAATCTCACCATCGGCCCACTAACTTTATCTGACCACCACCGTCTGTGCTGCAGCCTCACTACATCTCTCTCTCACTGCCCTTCTTCTATCCCGATCACAATCACCCACAGAAACCTGTAATCACTTGACTCACAACACCTTTCCACTGTGTTAAAACCCCTTCTCCGTCCCCTTACTGATCTCACTTGTCCTGCCATTGCCACCTCACAGTACAACATGACTCTTACTGCCACCCTTGACACTCTGGCCCCCATAACCACACACAGATGCCCTCGCTCTCATCCACAACCATGACAGACCCTGGCAAAAATGATACATCACTGTCAACAACCCTATGATCACTCTCACCTCTCAAACCCATTGCCTTGGGGTTCTACTGGACCCCGCCCTCTCTTTCATTCCTCACATACAGTCACTAACAAAATCTTGTCTTTTCAATTTAAAAAACATTTCCAAAATATGTCACTACCTTACACAAGACACAACTAAGATTCTAATACATTCCGTCATCATATCCCGTTTGACTACCGCAACTAACTTCTGGCTGACCTACCCCCACCCTTCTATCCCCCCTTCGATCCATATTGAATGCCTCCACTAGACTCATCTACTGTACTAAACGCTCAGTGTCTGCAGCACCTCTCTCTCTCAATCACTCCACTGGCTTCCAAGAAGCCTCCAGAATAACATTTTAAATCATGACGCTAGCATACAAAGCCCTCAACAACACTGCACCCCCTTATATTGAAGCTCTCATATCCAAATATTCCCCCACCTGCCCTCTTCACTCTGCTAATGACCTTCTTCTTTCCTCCTCTATCATCACTTCCTCTCTCCCGCCTTCAGGACTTTTCTAGGGCTGCCCCAACTCTCTGGAACTCCCTGCCTCACTCCACTAGACTATCCTTTTGCTTCAAATCCTTCAAAAGCTCACTAAAACACACCTGTTTAAAGAAGCCTATAACTTCCCTTCTTAACATGCACACTGCATTTCACACCCTCCTGTACCACACCCTAAACCTTTAGATTGCAAGTCTGCGAGTTTTCAATCCTGCACAGTGCTTTGGGGAAAGCAATATGGTCAATGGATTCTAAGCTCAAAGATAGGGCTCTCCATCTTTGTAATGTGTTAATATTGTTTTGCCTTGATCACAACTTATGTACTGCGCTACTTAATAAGTTGACGCGTTACAAATAAACAATAATAATAATAAATATTCTGCAAAAAAGCATATACTCATCCATAAATTTATCATTGAACTCAATAAAATGTATTAAATCAATACATTATAATATTTGTGTCATATCAAATTGCATGACAATATGAGACTAGAAAACCAAAAGGTAGGAGGAGAGAAGAGCACCACCTCCTGCAACATGAAAGATTATCAACAACCATGATAATAAATTAAAAACTCACTCACTTTAGTTGACCTCATCAAATGAGGTATATGGATCGCCTTTTGATCTGGTTCCCTTCACAGACCTTAGAAGAATTGTTCTCGCAATTTCCTTTTTCTCCCTCCCAGTATACCTCCCTTGGGAGTATGTGGAAACAAGGTTCTACTTATTTGTATGGGAAGTTAGTATCTCACTCACTCCTCCTTAGAAATATGTGTGTCCAGGGCCTGACTGGACTGTTTTACACTATGGCCTGGGCCAGACTGGCCATAATTACCCTGTTTTTGTTATTATGGTTATGTATTGCTTAGTGCTTATGGTTTAAATATGATTACACTGTTATACTGTATGTATGTTGATTTATGTATTATATTTAATGTTATAGGAATTGTTGTAAAAACATATTAGATATTCTGCAGGCTATTGCATCGGCCAAACGCCCAAGACTGTAGTCTCATAGCTAATCCTTGTACACACACTTCAAGATTACAGCAAATGGTTATCATTAATATAATCACCAGGATGAGATTAAAGGCCTGAGCACATCAGATGTACAGGGTTTCCTATTAAGCAGGAGGGGAGCCTATTATTTAAGGATGGGCTTACTGTGATTGGCCAGCCTGTGTGCCAGAAAATTGTATAAAATGTGACAATTAATAAATGTATGACAGCTGTGTCTGTACTTACATCACCAAGGTGTAAGTGTCAGTCTGTGAATTAATCCTAATTCTAAGGGATTATATGATGTTCCTGATGTCCTGGTCTGTGGAAGCAATCTCCTGGGTGTTGTTCCTGTGTTTGGTCCATCTTTCGCTATCAGAGGTGTACAAGAACCGCATGATTCTGCTGGATAGTTTGAACCAGGTTCTTACCAAGTCCAATTGAAGTAGCAGAATATGACATTATATTTTACATATGAAATAGCAGTCTCACTTTATTAAGAATATATATTCATTTTCCAAAAAAGGTGCTATTCACTAGTCACCTCCATGGTATACATACAGAAGCATTAGTGAAATATAATGTACTATACATACATTGTCCTATGTGATATACACAAAAAAACGGTGGTTACAACCATATGAGTACAAAACCATATAAAATGTAAAAAAGCTAAAAAAATGTTAAGGCACATATACATAAAAACAGTAATAAAGATAAAAATAAAATAAATTAAAAGCAACAAACATGTTTCATTTTCTATTAGGCTTCCTAAGTAATGGAAATAAAAGTAATGTTATGAATATACTGGCCAGCATCTGTAGGTGTTTAAATACCTTGTTTGTGCCTAAAATTGTGCCAAAAACTGAAACGGGAAGTTACTAAATCATCACTTCAAGTTTCGAGTGAACTCAAAACGGAAGTGGAAAAAAAAACAAAAAAAAAACATATATTAAAATATATATATAAGCAGTAAAAACCAAATATCAGTGGAAACCCTCGGCCCAAAGTGTTCCACATTTGTGTGTTGGGTGAGGACCATACTTAAACAATGAACTTAGAAATTGTTTCGTATATGGACCTATACAGGCTATATACCCAGTCTAAGTGGATACTTATTCTTGGGCCATAGTATTTAAAGTAATGTAGTACCCCATGTTGTGCCTCACTATCCATATCTCCTGAAAATAGAATGTAGGAGGGGGTATATAGGTATCTGACTGTATATATATATATATATATATATATATATATATATATATATATATATATATATATCCTTTAGTTAAATAATGATATAATGTACTCACTCGTATTGGCGTCTATCCACAGTTGGTGGTCTCCTAAAAATTGGGTACTACATGGTCTAAACATTTATCATGGTACCCACTGTTTAAATTAAACCCTAATTCTACAAGGATTCCAAAATGTTTAAACATAGTTAAAGAAAAAATGTGTATTGCAGTGTAATTACACATGTGTGTAGTGATGTGCTCATACAAACACATAGCATCACCCTTAGCCACACCAAATAAGCATAAAGAGTGCATCACATATATAGTTGTGAGCGTACGGGCCGTTGCTCACACTTGCGGGCTCGCGAAGCGAGGGCCCGCATTTGCGGTGGTGGGAGCATCCCAACGTCCCCGCGAAGCGAGGGGCGCATTTGCGGAGGTGGAGGCTCAACGTCGGCTGTGTTAACACACACATACACACACACGAATGTTTAACAAAATAAACCCAACCTCCCAGCCAACAAAAACCCAACAACGTCCCCGCAAATGCGGATCCTCGCGAAGCGATGGTCCGCATTTGCCGTGGTGGGAGCATCCCAACGTTGGCTGTGTTAACACACATATACACACACACGAATTTTTAACAAAAAAAACCTCAAAGGCGCCTTACACCCAGACACACACACACGCAAGACTTAAAAAAAAAAAACAGCAAAAAAGGCCCCTCACACGCTCTTAACACACATACGCACGACTTAGAAAAAAATACACTGCGTCGTACACGTAAAAGCTAACTGCGTCTATCTCAAAAAAATACGGCAGCATCGCAACAAAATAAGGCCGCATCGCAAAAAAAAACGGCTGCAAAAAGACCCATTCCAGACTCCGCGCATCAAAACATCACAAACACAAGAAATAAACACAACGAACACATAAAAAGCTTACTTACAGCAAGGGGGACATCCGGCACCTCCAAAAGTTAATTTACACGTCCATTTAAGTAAAAAGAAAAAGAATTTAAACTGGCGAAAATCGCCTAAGCGAGAGAAAAAATGGGCCGCCAAACAAAACGAAAACGAGGCTTCAGACGTAACTACACTGCAGTAACTCGGAAGAATGAAACACATACTATGCGGAACGTAACACACTGATATTAAACACCATTTTGAACACTACTACGCACAAAATGGGGGATGGAACGCAAATTGTAAGCTGGAATGCAAATAGCGCATGCGTATTGCGTTCTAATGTTATGAGGCACTTGAAAGTTTAAAAAAATACTGCCTACTTTCCAGAAATATCTACATTTCTACTGATGAACGGAGTGACTGGATAGGTAACTGCTGCTGTTACTTGACAAGACAATTGTTTCCTAATTTACTACTTTACATTTTGCAAATTACAACTGAGAGGTAAGCTATAATATATTACACTTTATTATCAAGACAGCACAAAAAAAACAAAAAAAATGAACTATGAAAATGTGATTTATGTATATTTATATGACATTAATTTATTGTCATTCAATATATCACCTAAAGCCCAATATTTCTCCTTTTTTTTACTATTAAAACAGACTCTGGATCAACAGCGTCACTCAACAATTTGCACCGTGCACTGTGAACCACAATCCCTTTTAAACAACTCCAAGAAAGAAGAAGAGGTAAGATAGAAAAACACATTACATGCTGAAAAAGACCATGCTTTGCTAAATCAAAAAAAATAAATATACAATTAACCATTTCACTTTATTTTTCAAACAGACACTACAAGAAGAGCGGCGGATTAAGATTGGCAGGAGGGGACCCTCTGTCATACGACACTTTAATCAAGGTAAAGTATAAAGTACAAAAAATAAATTAACTATCTATGTTTAATGGACGCAAATATAAATTTATATACCTCTTCAATGTTTAATAAACTATAAGCCTTACAAAAAAGCCTAAATACGCATACCAAAAGTGGTGCGCACCAAACAGGATTGTAGAAAAACTCACACAAACACATAGCAAACTAAATTAATATTATTCTTTAATGTTTAACTACCTATAAGTCTGAGAAAGAAGCCTAAATAAGCATATCAAAAGTGGTGTGCACCAAACAGGATTGTACAAAAACTCACACAAACACATAGCAAACTAAATTAATATTCTTCTTTAATGTTTTACAACCTATAAGCCTTAGAAAGAAGCCTAAATAAGCATAACAAAAGTGGTGCGCACAAAACAGGATTGTAGAAAAACTCACACAAACACATAGCAAACTAAATTAATATTCTTCTTTAATGTTTAACAACCTATAAGCCTTACAAAGAAGCCTAAATAAGCATACCAAAAGTGGTGTGCACCAAACAGGATTGTAGAAAAACTCACACAAACACATAGCAAAGTAAATTAACATTCTTCTTTACTGTTAAGAAGATATAAGCCTAACAAAGAAGCCTAAATTAGCATAGCAAAAGTGGTAGACACAAAACAGGATAATGGTGAAAACATTGCGATCATATACAAAATAAGAAAAACAGTCATTTAACAATACAAAGAAAGTACCGCTACAACGAACTACAAGCACATATAAACAAACTGTTGATAATGTTGATAATAAAAAATGTAAAAAAAAATATTAACATATCAAACTAAACTAATTATATATTATTTTCTTTTACAGATTAACATGGCTACTAACGAGAGCAAACAAGAAAATATAAGACGGCAAGCTAGAGAACGACAACAGAGATGGGCCAACCAGCAGACACCAGAGGAGAAAGAAATTCGACGAGAAAAAGAACGCAAAAGAATTGCAAGCAAAAGACTATCAGCTGCAAAAATTAAACATACACCAAAAAAAGCTAATAAGCAAACAAAGGATTTAGAACCTGTTCCTGAAATGTCAAATACGTATATTAATAATTAAACAACTTTCCAAACATACACATCTAATTGCCGTCATTTTTTGAAGGGCAAGTCGCTAGTATAGATATAAATATAGACACCCGCTGTAAGTGAAACTGGTGAATATATACACACACAAAAGAGGTCCATCCTCATGACCCAAATGTGGACAGGCCTGGTACATAAAAGAATATACATTTATGATACATAAAAGAGAACCGCTGTGATAAGTTATCACTTATATATCAAGGTTTGCAGTGGTTAAATATTACCCTTCCTAATAAATGATAGTCTATATAGCAAAGCGATACATATACAAAGATCCTTAAACCTCTCTTTTAAACCTGTGTCTGCAGGGAAAAGATTAAAGGGGGCCCTTTAAAAAGGAGCTATGTGATGTGTCTTACCCCTCAAATACTATACTTGGAGTTATTCATCCACAAATCAGATATTGTCATTCTATGAAGGCGGCCAGATCTATATTTCTATTGAGACTGTGGGGTTCAAGAGTCCCTAAAATGTGGATCCATTTGGTCTCCATCTGTCTCAGTCTTTTTAATATGTTCCCTCCTCTTAGGCCCATTTTTACATGTTCAACTGCCTGTACTCCTTTCATATTTGTATTGTGCTTACAGGCCAAATGTGCTGAAAAGCCGTTGTTTATGTACCCGTTAGAAATATTGTAAATATGCTCCCTGAATCTGGTCTTGAAAGCTTTTTTAGTACGTCCCACATAATACTTAAGGCAACTGCAAGTGATGGCATATACTACATATTCGCTCATGCAGTTTGTTAGCGTCTAAATTTTGAAAAAAAAAATTTTTTTGTTTGTTGAATGAATCACCTCCCTACTGTTTCTCTTTAGATGTGCTGCAGTTCATCGTACCACATTTCAAACAAACAGTTATTGGCTTGAACCAAGTGTTTATTTTATTTATCTTCAATGTTTTTTTTAAGTTCACTTGGGGACAGTCTCTCTTTTAGATAATTATTTTTTCTGAAGGCGATGATGGGTTTATCAGGTAACATCTTACCCAAGATGTCATCTTTCTTAAAAATAGGCAAAATATCTATTAGATTTTTCTTTATGGGGCCTGCTGCCTGGTTGTACCGGGTTAGGAATCTACAGTTGGCATTACTAGTGGCACCAGATGTATTTTTGTTGTTGTGTGCATCCTTCTTAATAATATATATGTGTTCCTATCTAAAGATCTTGCTTTGTCCCTGGCTTTTTGAATGTCCAACAGTTTATACCCTTTGGAGAGAAATTTATTTTTTAGTTTTAACGCTTCTTTGTCAAAATCTGCTAAATGACTACAGTTATTATTACTTATTCTCTGAAACTGGCCATAGGGTATATTCCTGATCTCTTTTGGATCATGTCCGCTAGTCGCATGCAGATAGGAGTTGGAGTCTGTTGGTTTAGTATATCTTAGTTTGTCAACCTATTTAGTTTTTTTCCTTTGTCATCCTATATGATAATAATATCATCAATAAATCTATACCAAAAGGATGATACTATCGATAAAGGAGTTGTTCTCCCAAATAAAGAGGTCTTCCCACATCCCCATATAGGGATTGGCAAAGTTTGTCGTGAACCTTGTATCCATGGCTGTTCCTGTTTTCTGCAGGTAAAAGTCTCCTTCAAACAGGAAAAAATTATGAAATAAAATGAATCTTATAGTTTCTAAAATAAAGTCTGCTTGGTTGATTTCTATGTTGTTATATAGTGACAGATCTTATGCCCAGATCTTGTGGGATTGATGAGTATAGCGCTGTTTTACGGCTAAGGTTATCCAGCTGTAGGACTCTGTCCAGCCTTGATTAGCTAGAATCTCTAGAAGGTGGGATGTGTACCTTATATATGATCTAAGGTTTAAAACCATAGGTTTAAAGGGAAAAAAAATACAAATTGGGATAATTTCTCTGTAAGAGAGTTGATACCAGAGATAATGGGTCAACCGGGGGGATTTGTGGTATTTTTGTAGACTTTTGGGAGGTGGTAAAAGATCGCTGTTGTTGGGAAACGACAGAATACCTTTTCCCTTAGCTTCTTTAATGAGTTTATTATATCTATTGAGGTATTCCACAGTAGGGTCCCTTTCTAAATGTTTGTCTGTGTCTGTGTATCTTAATGAGTTCAAAAACTTCCTGCACATAAACCTCTCTATCCTGTACCACCAAACCTCCTCCTTTATCAGCCTTTCTGATGATAATAGTTGTGTCATTTCTTAGGAGTGACAGAGCTTCTCTTTCCTTTTTAATGAGATTGTTGTTTTTTTTGTTATGTGTCATTTTAAGCACATCTCCTCCAGTTTACCCATCACCATTTAAAAAAAAACTGGGATGTGATTACCCTGTGATTGGACCGGGGAAAAAAAATAATTTGGTTTGAAGCTTGTATGCTTGATAGAGGTGTTATCAGATTCTTTCAAGAGGCCCTGCAAATCCCTGATACGACTAGTATAAAGGGGTAGTTCATCTAAATCAGACACATTGTTGTTAGGTCCACTCCTAGTTAAATCCTTCAAATCCTCTAAAATCCATTGATCATTTTTATCCAGAGTAATCGCCTGAGCCATATTTCCCCCTTCTTCTACTATGTTATTTACATCATTATTTATATCATTATTTATCTTGGCATAGTGTCAGATTCCTGACGAATTTGTTCACGTCAATGAATAGTTCGAATAGGTTTGGTTCTTCCTCACACGCAAAAGATAGTCCTCTACTTAACAAATTTATCTTATGTGGATTAAGCTTTTTTTTTTAACAGATTACATTTTTTTAGGGTTTCATTCTGCTCTCTTTTAGTCTTTTTATATTGAACGCTCTCCCCCCCTCTGCACCCCCTTCTCCTCTTTCTCCTTGTAGGGATCTCTTCATTCTAATCGGTAATGGTGTTAGAAACTGTTGTTTGAGGATGGGAGTTTGATCTGTTATTTTTAATTTCCTCTCCTGTACTAATAAAGGAGCTGGGGGTGCTGAATTTCTCTCTATATTCAGAGAGATCTCGTGTTATTGTAATGGGTCTCTGTGGGTTTAGGCATTGGTCTTATGATATCAGCCTGTTCTTGTTTTTCCAAGTCCTTAAAGGGTCTGGTCAGGGGAAAATACTGTCTCTTCTAAAATTCACTGTTAGAAAATGTTACCTCAATGGGAGGGATGATTCAAAATCATAATTTAAAACTGTTTTTTTATTAGTATTGTTATATGAGTTTTGTACATCCTTCTTATTATGCCTCAGTGTGATGTTACCTTTATTAACGTAGAGTCTGGATGTTTGATAATATACCTCTGTTCAAACTAAATTTGGCTTATTAAAATCAGATTTCTTATATTGGTGTCTATAAGGGAATTTGGGTCTTGGTATTTCATTTGTTTGTTGCTAGTAGCTGCTCTATAATCAACCTGTACATAATCTGTCTTGTCTCTAATGAGTTTATCTTTTTTCTTTCTATTAATATCTATTTCTATTTTCTTTATGGGAGTTTTAATGTTGCCATTTATCTTTTGGCAAAAGGGGTCATTAAAAAATGGACTCAGATCTTTAGTTAAATTCCGAAGCTGATCTGGGATGGTCACTAAGTTCTTTTTTCTATATTCAATCAGGATATTCATCAGTTTCAAGGAACAATCCTTTAAAGTGTTATATCACAGATCTAAAATCCCTTGATCAGCAATATCAAAGGCACATTTTTGTATTTTGTCTAATCACAATCCTGCTAAATCTCAACTGTGTGAATGCACTGCTGAAATGGCTAAAATGAGCTACCCCATGCATAGAAGGGAAGCCCCAGGATTCCCTCTCCTGCTAACCTCCAATCCTAAATTAAATCTATAATCTTGTTGGCCTATTGAGAACCCAATGGCATCTAACAATTAACACCATGCTACAGAGGTACTTAAAGGACCTCTGTGGCACCTAACACTTACCTACCATGGGGGTGCCTAGGGGATGCCTGTGGCATACAAAAATAAACCCTATGCCACTGGGGTCCTATAAATACCACTGTGCCATCTAAATAATAACCTAACCCTTGAGGTCCTGCATGGACCTCCATGGCACTAATACTATGCCTCACTGTCATGGAGTCCTTACAGGAAATTCATGGCATCTAATATAAGCATATATGCTGTAGAGGTTCTGGAAGGACCTCCATGGCATGTAAGTCGAATATATATGATCCTGGAAAGACCTCCATGGCACCTACATAGTTACATAGTAATTAAGGTTGAAAAAACACTTTTAGTCCATTAAGTTCAACCCTTCAAGATCTCCTCTGATCTGAAATATGCAGATTAATTATTTATTAATTAGTTGTTAGTTAATTAATTAATCAACTATTTAATTATTTATTTTTCATTTTTTTTATTTTTTTATTATTAATTAATCCAGAGGAAGGCAAACAGAAAAAAAAAAACAAGTGAAACTTAGCCAATCATCTCAAAGGGAAAAAAGAATTAACTCCTTCCTGAACCCAGATACTGGCGATTTCTGGATTTCTCCCTGGATCAATACGCTCTCTCTAATTGTCCAGGATAACCCTGAATTCCCCTTTTAATTAGAAATAAATCCAGTCCTCTTTTAAAGTTATCTATCGAATCCGCTGTCACCACTTCCTCTGGTATAGAATTCCACAGATTAACCACCCTTACTGTGAAGAACCCTTTTCTTTCTTTAAGGTGGAATATTTTAACTTCTAACCTCAAGGGATGTCCTCTTGTCAGTTGAAAACCTCTTGACCCAAAAAGCTCCCTTGACAATTCTTTATACTGACCCTGGATGTATTTATATAAGGTAATCATATCTCCTCTTAGACGCCTATTTTCTAGCGAAAATAATTTGGTTAGTCTTTCTTCATAACTTAGCCCCTCCATTCCCCTTATTAGTTTTGTTGCCCTCCCCTGTACCTTTTCCAGCTCTAAAATGTCCTTTTTATGAAGTGGTGCCCAAAATTTTACTCCATATTCCAAATGAGGGCATACTAGGCATTTGTATAGTGGCATAATTATATTTGCTTGCCTTGCTTCTATAACCTTCTTAATACATGGTAACATTTTATTTGCCTTTGCAGCTGCTGCTTGGCTTTGAGCACTGTTACCTAGGTGGTTGTCCACAAGCACTCCCAAATCCCTTTCAATATCTGATACACCTAGATTTGCTCCATTAAGATTATAAATTGCATGGCTATTTTTCCTTCCCAGATGCATAACTTTACATTTACTCGTATTAAATCTCATCTGTCATTTAGATGCCTGTTCCTCAATTTTATGTAAATCCCTTTGGAGGGAAAGCACATCATTATCTGATTAAATTATCCTTGCACAACTTTGTGCCATCAGCAAAAATGGAGACACTGCTTTCCAGTCCCACCTCTAAGTCATTAATAAATATGTTAAAAAGGAGAGGACCTAATACTGAACCCTGAGGAACCCCACTTACCACATTAGTCCAATCGGAGTATGTTCCATTTACAATAAAATAAATAAATTGAAGTAATACAATTATATTAAATAAAATTAAAAATAAATTACAAACTTTATGGGACAAAATCTATACTTTCCTACCCGTAATTCTCATCCAGATGTACTCAGATGAAGGCAATGAAGGCAATGCATGTTGAGTGAAACCTTTTTGGGCAGCTATGTAGAAGATTGGAATGGGGCCTTATGTGCTTTCTTGTGTATAGTTTACAAACAAAATTACCCCTCATGACTGTTTTATGAGTGGTCCAAAGAATAGCATCTGAGATGTCAGGTATATCATTTAAATAAAAATAATCTTAAAGCTGAGCTTCTACAAGCTGTCTGCATAAGGCTTTAAAGTAGAGAGTCATTTTGTTCCAGTGGAGGTTCAATACTGTGTTGAAAAATTTACATTCAGTCTAATATGAGAATGATCAACTGGAAATTATATGTTGTATGTAATTTCTATACAAGAGTAGGAATCATCCAAGTGGGAATAAAAAGTAAAATCTTTCACTGTAGAGTTATGGATTCTCCATGGATCTATACATGTGGTATCCCTCAACTATAATCTTACTTTAAAGAAATGACAGGTTAAAGAACCTTCCTAGTTTTAGCAGTTCAACTAAGTTACAATATAATTATTGGAACAGAGGTAGGAGATAAATAATAAAAAGGGAAGAAAAGTTTACAAGGATCCCACCGACTAAGAGCCTCATTCAATTACAAGGCCGAAACTCACGGTATACATGCCGTATGTCTGCGGGCTTGAACTCTGCTACAATTACGGAGCGATTCAATTGAACAGGCCCGCAAGTTACGGGCCGAAAGCCAAAACCATAAACCATGCAATCGTATGTAGCATTTCAGAGCGTGGACATGATCAATTAAACAAGGCCGTAACTACCCATTTAGAAACTAGAGAAAATGAGATTGTCATCATTACGGCAGTATAAGATGGAGATTACATGTCAATAAATTAGTGTTTAGAGGTATTAACTCATTGATTGCAGAGATCAATTTAACCCCAAAATGAAACAAACAAAAATATTTCCTACTGCAGATTTGCGATCTTGAGACTGCCGTTTAATTAATTCTAATGCCTTGCATTGCTTTCCCTGTCATTTACAGTGCAATATATATATATATATATATATATATATATATATATATATATATATATATGTATATATTTGTTGCATTTACAGTGCTACAGACATGTCTTTAACCCCTTTGCGGGTTCCATGTGGTACTCATAGAATGTTCTTCTAAATTTGCGGTCTTGCTTAATTGTAGCACTTCAGAACTACAGACTCATAACATAAGGTGTATGCTTGCTAATGCCAGAAGCTTGCCAGGAAAAATGGGAGAGTTAGAATTATTAGCAATTAATGAAAAATGGGATTTAATAGGTATTACCGAAACATGGTGGGATGAATCTCATGACTGGACTGTTATTCTGGATGGTTATAACCTATTTAGGAAAGACAGAGGCAATGGTAAAAGAGGAGAAGGGATTTGTCTGTATGTTAAGCCTGAATTTAAGCCTGTAGTCAGAGAAGATATTTATGGGGGACCTAGTGATAAAGATGAATGTTTGTGGGTAGAGTTAAATAGCGGAGAAGCAAATTCCAAAGGAATATTAGGAGGAATATGCTATAAACCCCCAAATATAGCTGAAAGTGAGGAAAGACAATTATTGTTACAGATTGGAAATGCAGCTAAGCATGGGCAAGTTCTAATAATGGGAGATTTTAATTACCCTGAAATAAACTGGATAAATGAGACCAGCAGTTCAGCTAAGGGGAGAAGGTTCTTGAGTACACTCAGGGATCATTATCTGGCCCAGGTTATGCAAGAGCCTACTAGAAATGAAGCTATCTTAGATTTAGTCATCACAAATAATATTGATATAGTATCAAATGTTGGAATAGGGCAACCTTTGGGAAACAGTGATCACAACACAGTCTCATTTGAGATTGAATTAAAAAAACTACATTTTAAGGGGCCAACAAAAACTCTTAATTTTAGAAAGGGCAGATTTTAACGGTCTAAGGGCAGCAATACAAAGTATAGACTGGGACAGAGAATTGATAGGTAAAAACACTGAACATAAAATGGACAACATTTAAATCTTTACTAAATATACATACACATCGGCATATACCAAGTGGGAATAAAAGTAAAAGGAGTAAATCACATCCAATGTGGCTTAATAATGATTTAAAGATCAAGATACAGAGTAAAAAACAGGCATTTATATTATACAAACAAGAGGGGACCGCGACTGCTTTATGTGAGTACAAAGAAATCAACAAGGCTTGCAAAAGCGTTATTAGACTGGCTAAAATAGAAAACGAAAAATGAATTGCAAAAGAGAGTAAGATTAACCCTAAAATATTTTGTAAGTATATTAATGGGAAGAAGGCAAGGAAGGAAGCTATAGGAACATTACAATGTGACACAGGCCATCTGAAAATCAGTGAGCAGGAAAAGGCAGATGAGCTAAATATGTTATTTTCTTCGGGAAACACAAGGGAACACTGCAACATAATGGGGCTACACTACCTTTGCCAAATAATTGGTTAACATAGGAAGTAATCCAAAAGTTGTTGGAAAAAATAAATGTTAATAAAGCCCCGGGTCCTGATGGAATACATCCATGGGTACTGAGGGAACTGGGTTCTGTAATAGCCAAACCATTATATTAAATTTTTCAAGATTCACTCAACACAGAGTCTCTAACAGATGACTGGAGTAAAGCAGATGTGATAGACCAGTGAACCTCACTTCTGTAGTGAAGAAGCTTTTAGAAGGGTTAATAAGGGATAATATACAAGAATATATCTATTTGAACAGAATTATAAGTAGAAGTAGGAGGGATAGGTCATCTCAAACAAATCTAATGAGTTTTTTATGAGGACGGTCACTCTTTTGAGTGGGACCAGACTGATATACTACAGGATATTTCTCCCTGTGAAGGGCACAAGTGAGCTAAAACGAGGTTGCTCTCAGAGTGGCTTATCATGGCTGTAGAACTAACCTATTAAGGTTGGTTCGTTCTCTGATGAGCACCTCTGCCTTTGTTGTTTTGTATATGCAAATTACCTTTAGGGTTTAGTCTCCCTAAGGGTAATAGGGGACTCCAGACGTGGACCCCTTGCTCACTGTGATTTAGGGAGTTCAGCTGCACTTCACTGATGAGGCCCATAAAGACCGAAACGCGTCTGGGGTTTGCTGTTTCTTCTGTTCAGGGTAGAATTGCCTGGTATTCCGGGGCTGGGTCACTCTTTTGAGTGGGACCAGACTGATATAATACAGGATATTTCTCCCTGTGAAGGGCACAAGTGAGCTAAAAGAGGTTGCTCTCAGAGTGGCTTATCATGGCTATAGAACTAACCTATTAAAGTTGGTTCGTTCTCTGATGAGCACCTCTGCCTTTGTTGTTTTGTATATGCAAATTACCTTTAGGGTTTAGTCTCCCTAAGGGTAATAGGGGACTCCAGACGTGGGCCCCTTGCTCACTGTGATTTAGGGAGTTCAGCTGCACTTCACTGATGAGGCCCATAAAGACCGAAACGCGTCTGGGGTTTGCTGTTTCTTCTGTTCAGGGTAGAATTGCCTGGTATTCCGGGGCTGGGTCACTCTTTTGAGTGGGACCAGACTGATATACTACAGGATATTTCTCCCTGTAAAGGGCACAAGTGAGCTAAAAGAGGTTGCTCTCAGAGTGGCTTATCATGGCTATAGAACTAACCTATTAAGGTTGGTTCGTTCTCTGATGAGCACCTCTGCCTTTGTTGTTTTGTATATGCAAATTACCTTTAGGGTTTAGTCTCCCTAAGGGTAATAGGGGACTCCAGACGTGGACCCCTTGCTCACTGTGCTTTAGGGAGTTCAGCTGCACCTCACTGATGAGGCCCATAAAGGCCGAAACGCATCTGAGGTTTACTGTTTCTCCTGTTCAGGGTAGAATTGCCAGGTATTCCGGGGCTGGGTCACTCTTTTGAGTGGGACCAGACTGATATACTACAGGATATTTCTCCCTGTGAAGGGCACAAGTGAGCTAAAAAAGGTTGCTCTCAGAGTGGCTTATCATGGCTATAGAACTAACCTATTAAGGTTGGTTCGTTCTCTGATGAGCACCTCTGCCTTTGTTGTTTTGTATATGCAAATTACCTTTAGGGTTTAGTCTCCCTAAGGGTAATAGGGGACTCCAGACGTGGACCCCTTGCTCACTGTGCTTTAGGGAGTTCAGCTGCACCTCACTGATGAGGCCCATAAAGGCCGAAACGCGTCTGGGGTTTACTGTTTCTCCTGTTCAGGGTAGAATTGCCTGGTATTCCGGGGCTGGGTCACTCTTTTGAGTGGGACCAGACTGATATACTACAGGATATTTCTCCCTGTGAAGGGCACAAGTGAGCTAAAAGAGGTTGCTCTCAGAGTGGCTTATCATGGCTATAGAACTAACCAAATAAGGTTGGTTCGTTCTCTAATGAGCACCTCTGCCTTTGTTGTTTTGTAGAGAGTAAGATTAACCCTAAAATATTTTGTAAGTATATTAATGGGAAGAAGGCAAGGAAGGAAGCTATAGGAACATTACAATGTGACACAGGCCATCTGAAAAATAGTGACCAGGAAAAGGCAGTTGAGCTAAATATGTTATTTTCTTCGGGAAACACAAGGGAGGTACCAGTGGTTGGAACACTGCAACATAATTGGGCTACACTACATTTGCCAAATAATTGGTTAACATAGGAAGTAATCCAAAAGTATTTGGAAAAAATAAATGTTAATAAAGCCCCGGGTCCTGATGGAATACATCCATGGGTACTGAGGGAACTGGGTTCTGTAATAGCCAAACCATTATATTAAATTTTTCAAGATTCACTCAACACAGGGTCTCTACCAGATGACTGGAGTAAAGCAGAGATGTGATACCTATATTTAAAAAGGGAGCAAGAGCAAATCCGGGGAATTATAGACCAGTGAGCCTCACTTCTGTAGTGAAGAAGCTTTTAGCAGGGTTAATAAGGGATAATATACAAGAATATATCTATTTGAACAGGATTATAAGTAGAAGTAGGAGGGATAGGTCATGTCAAACAAATCTAATTAGTTTCTATGAGGAACCTGGATCATGGCAACTCCGTGGATGTAGTCTTTTTGGATTTTGCAAATTCTTTTGAGACAGTGCCACGTCTTGAGCTGCAATGTTAAAGGTCATGATTTCAATCTTTTGAAGATTCATTTTATAGTTAGACACATGTCAAAAATTCTCAATTATTTTAAGGTAACGAATCTATTGGTCGAGACAAAGTCAAGACAGTATCGTCGTAAACATTGTAATCTTGTGTTCTCTCTCTCCCCCATCCTACACCCCCATCGTCCCTGGAGCTCCTAATGGCTTCCACCAATGGCTCCATAAGCAGGGCAAACAGGGTGGGGGAGAGAGGGCATCCCTGTCTTGCGCCATTGCTAACTG
This sequence comes from Discoglossus pictus, assembly GCA_027410445.1. Lineage (NCBI taxonomy): Eukaryota > Metazoa > Chordata > Amphibia > Anura > Alytidae > Discoglossus > Discoglossus pictus. The sequence goes on along the minus strand of CM050172.1, from coordinate 32,279,148 downwards.
TAAATGTATCTGAAACAAAGCTGTTGCTACTGACAGCCGCAGATGATGCTGAATGCAAGGCTCCAATGTCATGGGAACCGAATCTACCAAAACCTATTTTGTCTAAAGTAGCCTACATGTACTTCCTCCCTACTCTGGTTCTTGAATAAGATTGGAACCTATTCGAATAGAATATATAGTTCCTCTCCTCTGGGTGAAAACCCCTCCAAACATTGAAAAGAGTGTACCCATTTAAAGAATGTTGAAAGCTCTTACATTTTCTCAGCACTTGATGGTCTAAAGTGGATTTACTTGATGTTTTCTTATGAATTATAGGATTTAAACAGAGATTAGAGTCCCCACATGTCACCAGTTGAGCATAAGTACATTTAGCTGCCTATTTTAAAACCTTAATTATAAATCTGTTTTGTCCTTGATTTGGGGCATGGATGTTTACAATAGTATAGTTGATGTTGTTTAATTTACCTGATCAGATTATAAATCTTCCATCTTGATCTATCTGAACACATTCTTCTATTACATAAATTCCTTTATTAAAAAAAATATATATTTTTCAGATCTATATATTTAGCCCGAAAGCCTGACAGCCTCACCCCATGTCTCATTAAAAATTACACATTTTAATTTCAACAACATAAAAACAAATAACATACCAACAGAAAAAAAAAAAAAAAAACATTACAAACTTTTTAGCCTGAGAGGGATTTCTATTTCTTATACTAAGGGTCCTGAAGATCTTACTGGACCCCCAAAAGTAGGAAAACATCAACCTGTTTAGTTGACTACTGAGGCTCTGGATAACATAGGAATGCTACAACCAAATAATTACCCTTATTATCTCAGAACTCTTAGTAAAAATGTTTACGGTCATCTCAAAGAAAATTGACATAGAATCCTATCAGATACAATAAATATAAATCTTATAATCAAAATATATTTAAAGGAAAAGGATCCATACCAAATACTGACTGTATGGCTTCCTACTACAAAGCTTCTCTTATTAAGATGTTATTACTCTATTTAGATACATTTATTAAAATTGGGGGCTGAATTATTATTAACTTTTATAACACTTGGGTCATTCCACGTCAATTCAACAAGGTCATGTCGCCCTCCGTCTTGGATTTTGATGAAACTTGGTGTACACCCTTCTCTTATGGTTGAAATAAACCCTCTAATTTTTTTTATCCCTCTATCTCAAACGGTTTTATTTATATAGCTCTTCAAAGTTTCATTAAATCTGTGTTGTCTGTTCCTCTTGAGATCCTCGGCACAATATACACTTGCAAACATTTTATTTTTTTTCTCCATAATCAATGATCAGATCTTCTTGAAATTTTACACATAGCTCAATAAAATTATGAGGATTTCAGAAAAAAAAATTGTAAATGTACTTGTAGTATAGTTTTTTTTTGGTGGAAAAACTAGGTTTAGAAAACTCGAATTTTCAGTGTGTGGGCATGATGGAACCAACATTTTTTGATGTGGAAAATGATTGCAAAGACATGCTCTTTTTTATGTTTTTTTTTTATTCCTTTTAATGAAAAATTACTTTTTTTGGACATAGTAGGAAAAAAAAGGCTACTGGGTAGCCATTTTATACAACTTTCCTACAATCCGTAGCAGTAATAGAAAAAATAATGAAACAAAGTTGTTCATCTTAAAATGTAACATAATATTGGTTATTCTAGTTTGTTTCAAAAGTGCAGACTTGTTTTTAGTTTTGGGGTATTTAAATTATGAAAATTGAGTATTGTGAAATAAAAAAATAAAAAAATTTGGTCAGAAACTTTAAATGCTGACATGTAAGGTAAAAAGACCTAGCAAGAAAAAGATGAAAATAATTTAAAAATATGCATTATATTCAACTATGCAACATTACATGAGCCCCAATTTGTTTTTCAGAATATTATTGCATACAAGGACATGTCTATCTTACAAAAGATAACAAAAGAATGATGTTTGCATGCCATCTTGAAATAATGGATGCATGGAGACTTTTTAACATTTATGTTAAATATATTGAGGCGTAATTCACAATGAGGCAGTTTTATGACAGCAGATACATTAATAACAATAAGGACAACAATTAAACTAAAGTTAAACATTACCACAGACTATGCTATTATCACAGTTGTTTACCTTACAAGTTTAATGTTCCTCAGTTTCTTTGCCGTAGCCTCAGCATCACCTGTAAGTTTTCCAGTTTTTCTTCCATTAACGCCATACACTCTTGGGAAAGAAGTATCTTCTGATAGTTATTGTCTGTGGGGGATGTACAATACCAAGCATATGAGGAAATGGTATTGCGCAAGAATTGTCACAGCTAGGCCAGCAGAATGAAGGTGAAGGTACATTTGGGTGAAGAAGTTTTACAAAAGCATCTCCCTCATCTTGATTAATCTCCAATATCATTTCAATGTACCACAAATGATCATACTTGCAAGCAACAAAACATCCAGGATACAGATCATCAGCATTCACAGAAAGTTTAGGGAGGCTCCTCAGGTTGAAAGTAGAGAAGGTTTCTTTATCAATGCTCATTCTTCTTGCTTCAATTGTGCCTGTAGAATTGAGTGGTTTAACGTTGTGAAAATGTTAAGTTCATGGGAGTGTCTGCACGTCTCTGAAAAGGGTTTCGAGGGAAGAGCGGATTATGTCTATGTCTTTCCTTGCTATATAATAGAATTTGACCTTTTCAATTTTTTGTCACAGAAATCAAAAAATGTTTTTGGAGTAGTAATCTGCTTGTCAAGAGGTCTCTAAAGACTCTCTTTTCTAGCTAGACATTTGTAGTTCCACCAATACAGTCGCATTCTGACTCATCTGCATTGCATCACCCAACTTCAGCTATCCATGATTCATCCACACATTGAATAATACCATCCACAACTAGCATATGAAAGACTTCACTGCACTGCAATCTGAGAAAACATTTTAAAATATCTAATGTTTTTAATATTTCTGAAATTAGTGATTTTTTAAAATTAATTTAAGCCTAATTTGATGTACTCATATTTGTACATAATATTCAATTTTTATTTTTTTTGGAATATTTTTCTTGCTAGGTCTTATCTCCTTACATGTCAGCATTTAATGTTCTACTGACTGTAAATTATTTTTTTCTTTCTTTTCTTTTTTTTTCAGATAGCCAATTTTCATAACTTCAAATGCTATAAAATTAAAACCGTTTGAGATAGAGAGTAAAAAAATTAGGGGGTTTCTTTCAACCATAAGGGAAGGGTGTCCACCAAGTTTCATCAAAATCTGAGATGGAGGGATTGTTTTTTGTGTTGATTTGATGTGGAATGACACACTTAAGTATATGAATTCTCACCAAGGGAAAAAAGAAAAAAGCTTCAATAAATTAACCTATATTTCTACAAATATAAAATTACTTTTTCTTCATCATTTAACATAATATGCTTAATATGATTGCCTTATGTGATTATATTTACAGCACAAAAACGATTATACAAATTTCCAAATGAAGATTATTCGTGGATATATAAAAAAAAATCCCAACTGAAGTTGGGTTAAGTCTCCAATTTATGTGAAGATAACACAAGTGCATACAATATAAGTAATTACAATTATGAAATATCATTAAATCATTTAATCCATAAAATTATACCATGTGTTAAATAATTCAATTAGATAAGTTATTTGTGTGCATCATATTATAGATTTCATTATCGAATATGTGAGTGATTCCTCTTCATCCCACATTTAACTTTCCCCTTTTCCTGACCCTTGCAAAAAATGTTCTAACTTGTATTAAAACATTTTAATTAACTTGTGTATGTGCTATAAGCTTATATGTCAAATTAAGACTCATTTTAAAGCTTTATTTCCTTAAATCCAAGAATTTTAACTAGTCATAAAAGAGCTCTACAATTTATCACTAAAAGGAGAGAGAGAGAGAGAGAGAGAGCAAAAAAAAAAAAAGTCTCAAATCAAGAGAAGGAAAACAAAGTTTACTAATATTTCGGCAAATTTGGCATATATATCTTTCTAGGATCTCCTGTTAAAAAACATGAAAATACCAGAATTCCTCACACCTATCAATATCTCAGAGAATTATATTAATTCCATATTTGGTGGAATCAACTACCAAAGTTTTTAAAGCTTGTTGCGGTCTTTAGTAGACTGAACTATATGCTTTTTGAGTAGAATATTAGCAATTTGAGGGGAAATCCCCATTTATATGAGACATTGTAATGCCTTAACACTTTTGTAACCTCTCCAAATTGTTTCCGGAACATCAGGCTTCTTCAGAAATATCTGGAAAACCTTGACGTTCTCGTAAGGTGATTCAAATTTCCTACTCTCAAAAGCAGATTTTAAAATTAAATCCTTATGAGCCTGTTGGTTCAAACCAAGAATAACATCTCTTTGTACACTCCTATTTAACAGCCTTATTAAATTGCCATTCGGCCAATTGAATAGGGCTCTATATAAACACAGAGCATATTTTTTTTACAGAAGTTTTTACTTTTGGATGAAGTTCACGAACTAAAAACTTCTGTAAAAAAAAAATGCTCTGTGCTTTAATAGAGCCCTATTCAATTGGCCAAATCGCAATGTAATAAGGCTGTAATTGTTTAGGTAAAGGAATAAAAAATAACTTGTCAATATAATTTTCTTTTAGTGCAATTGTTGGTACTAAATATGTAGCAAAAGTATAAATATAAGCAGGTAAATCTTTTACACTAATATTATCAGCAATACCTCTTATTCTTAATTTTTTACTTCTTAAAAGGTTATCATGCTTAAAACATTTAGGGCCCTATTAAATTCTCCCTCGCAGTTCTCTCGGTGCTAGCAAAAGGCAGTTTTCCTGCTGTTTGCGAGAACCGAATCTCTCGCAGCCTGCCTTACGATATGACTGCGAGAAAATGGCCGAGAATAGGCTCCGAGAGAGCTACGTAGCCTTAAATCTATGCACGAGTCTCGCATATCGTAAGAATCCCTACGTGGACAAAAAGTCCACGCAAGGGATCCGAAAGCCTCTACGTGCTGCCTCGGAACAGCCCGAAACAGCAGTGTGAGGCTCCCCCCTGCACCCTATACACATCCCCATGCTGCAGGGGTCTCTATCAGGACCCCTGCAGCACCCCCACATTAACCCCTTGCAGCGGGGGTCCCCGATCTGCATAGATCAGGCCCCCCGCTGCATTTAAAACTTTTAAATTCCCCGCCGCGGCTCCTTAAAGGGACCGCGGCACACTATTACCCAATCCCGGCCGCGGCACTTAAAATTAACCCCCCTCTATGCTGGGGGTCCCCATCGGGACCCCCGAAGTGTCCCCACATAAACCCATTGCAGGGGGGGGGCCCCGATCTGCATAGATCAGGCCCCCCGCTGCATTTAAAACTTTTAAATTCCCCGCCGCGGCTCCTTAAAGGGACCGCGGCACACTATTACCCAATCCCGGCCGTGGCACTTAAAATTAACCCCCCTCTATGCTGGGGGTCCCCCTTGGTGACCCCCGAAGTGTCCCCACATAAACCCCCTGCAGCGGGGGGCCCCGATCGGCACCGATCGTGACCCTGCTGCAATTCAATTTTAAATTTCCCGCCTCGCGGGTCCTCAAAGGACCGTAAAGGTCCTGAAAGGACTCGCACTAAAAATATTAACCCCAGGCAACTATAATTACCCCATTAACTCATGATGGTCAATCCAGACCACCATAAGGCCTAAATTAACGCATTAACTCATGGTGGTCAATCCAGACCACCATAAGGCCTAAATTAACCCATTAACTCATGATGGTCAATCCAGACCACCATAAGGCCTAAATTAACCCATTAACTCATGGTGGTCAATACAGACCACCATAAGGCCTAAATTAACCCATTAACTCATGATGGTCAATACAGACCACCATAAGGCCTAAATTAACCCATTAACTCATGATGGTCAATACAGACCACCATAAGGCCTAAATTAACCCATTAACTCATGATGGTCAATACAGACCACCATAAGGCCTAAATTAACCCATTAACTCATGATGGTCAATACAGACCACCATAAGGCTCTATTTAACCCCATCAGTCCCATAAGGGTATATTATTACCATTATGGGCCTGTTACAACCCAACATTAACCACATAAGTGCCATGATGGTCCTCAAGGACCATCATGACACTAACTACAAACACTACACTATAACCCCCAATAAACCATTTAATCTACACTAATCCCCCTCTACACTAATCTATTAACACTTACACTACCTACCTACACTACCTACCCCCTAATAAACCTCCCCAACACTCTAATTACAAAAAACAAAAAACCTACAGTACAGAAAACAAAAAACCTACAGTACAAAAAACAAAAAAACCTACAGTACAGAAAAAAAAACAATTACAACCCCACCCCCCACTACAGAAAACAAAAAAATACATTACAACCCCACCCCCCACTACAGAAAATAAAAAAATTACACACCTGAAAAGGAAAGACAGATAAACACAATACAATACATACATATAATACATTACATACATTACATACAATACATGACATTACATATAATATATTACATATAATATATTACATATAATACATTACATACAATACATGACATTACATATAATATATTACATATAATATATTACATATAATACATTACATACAATACATGACATTACATATAATATATTAAATATAATATATTACATATAATATATTACATATAATACATTACATACATTACATACAATACATGACATTACATACATTACATATAATATATTACATATAATATATTACATATAATACATTACATACATTACATACAATACATGACATTACATACATTACATATAATATATTACATATAATATATTACATATAATATATTACATATAATATATTACATATAGTCCTAATCAAATACCCCCTATCTATCTAACATACAATCTATTTAATTTAAAATAAATCCTAACTATATCAAATACATCCCCCTATCTATCTAATATACAAAAAATCCTAACTACATACACAGACCCTAATTCTAAAATAAAATAAAATAATTACAGTCCTAACTACATACACAGACCCTTATTCTAAAATAAAATAAAATAATTACAGTCCTAACTACATACACAGATCCTTATTCTAAAATAAAATAAAATAATTACAGTCCTAACTACATACACAGACCCTAATTCTAAGCTAAAATCAATAAATTAAGACCACTTACCTTTAAGATGTTGCTTCAGATCACTAACCTATGGGTCAAACAAAAAGAAAAATTAGTACAAAACATTAACATCAAATAAATAAACATTCTATACATTCTAAATATTCAACTCACCTTTACAGCATGTCCAGTCACTGTTTAGCTCTTCCGGCGCGGCCCTGTTAAAAAAAAAAACACAATACATGAATACATGAATACAATATATAAACAATAAATAAAATACACAAATAAACATCTAAATATACATTTAACTTACCTCCCCGCAATGTCCCCGGCCTTCTCTCCTTCAGCCCCGGCGGGGCCGCGGAACCATCCGCACTCTAAAAAAAAAAAAGAAAAAAAACTAACGGAGGTCTGCACTGGCAGACCTCCCCGACGCTAATGAACCTCCCGGAGTCGTTTCCGGGAGGAAATTGGCATTGGCGGCTTGTGATTGGCTGAAAAAGCTGTCAGCCAATCAAAAGTCGTCAATGTAGGAGCCAATCAGGATGGGATACACCCCAATATCCCACGCTGATTGGCTAAAACACTTGTCTATCTTTCTGGGAACCAATCACAACGCTCAGATGCCTTCAGCCAATCACTATGGGATACACCCCCACGGAGTGATTGGTAGAAGACATCTGCGCATCCTGATTGGCTCCTACATTGACGACTTTTGATTGGCTGACAGCTTTTTCAGCCAATCACAAGCCGACAATGCCAATTTCCTCCCGGAAACGACTCCGGGAGGTTCATTAGCGTCGGGGAGGTCTGCCAGTGCAGACCTCCGTTAGTTTTTTTTCTTTTTTTTTTTTTAGAGCGCGGATGGTTCCGCGGCCCAGCCGGGGCTGAAGGAGAGAAGGCCGGGGACATCGCGGGGAGGTAAGTTAAATGTATATTTAGATGTTTATTTGTGTATTTTATTTATTGTTTATATATTGTATTCATGTATTGTGTTTTTTTTTTTAACAGGGCCGCGCCGGAAGAGCTAAACAGTGACTGGACATGCTGTAGGGGTGAGTTGAATATTTAGAATGTATAGAATGTTTATTTATTTGATGTTAATGTTTTGTACTAATTTTTCTTTTTGTTTGACCCATAGGTTAGTGATCTGAAGCAACATCTTAAAGGTAAGTGGTCTTAATTTATTGATTTTAGCTTAGAATTAGGGTCTGTGTATGTAGTTAGGACTGTAATTATTTTATTTTATTTTAGAATAAGGATCTGTGTATGTAGTTAGGACTGTAATTATTTTATTTTATTTTAGAATAAGGGTCTGTGTATGTAGTTAGGACTGTAATTATTTTATTTTATTTTAGAATTAGGGTCTGTGTATGTAGTTAGGATTTTTTGTATATTAGATAGATAGGGGGATGTATTTGATATAGTTAGGATTTATTTTAAATTAAATAGATTGTATATTAGATAGATAGGGGGTATTTGATTAGGACTATATGTAATATATTATATGTAATATATTATATGTAATATATTATATGTAATGTATGTAATGTCATGTATTGTATGTAATGTATGTAATGTATTATATGTAATATATTATATGTAATATATTATATGTAATGTATGTAATGTCATGTATTGTATGTAATGTATGTAATGTATTATATGTAATATATTATATGTAATATATTATATGTAATATATTATATTTAATATATTATATGTAATGTCATGTATTGTATGTAATGTATTATATGTAATATATTATATGTAATATATTATATGTAATGTCATGTATTGTATGTAATGTATGTAATGTATTATATGTATGTATTGTATTGTGTTTATCTGTCTTTCCTTTTCAGGTGTGTAATTTTTTTATTTTCTGTAGTGGGGGGTGGGGTTGTAATGTATTTTTTTGTTTTCTGTAGTGGGGGGTGGGGTTGTAATTGTTTTTTTTTTCTGTACTGTAGGTTTTTTTGTTTTTTGTACTGTAGGTTTTTTGTTTTCTGTACTGTAGGTTTTTTGTTTTTTGTAATTAGAGTGTTGGGGAGGTTTATTAGGGGGTAGGTAGTGTAGGTAGGTAGTGTAAGTGTTAATAGATTAGTGTAGAGGGGGATTAGTTTAGATTAAATGGTTTATTGGGGGTTATAGTGTAGTGTTTGTAGTTAGTGTCATGATGGTCCTTGAGGACCATCATGGCACTTATGTGGTTAATGTTGGGTTGTAACAGGCCCATAAAGGTAATAATATACCCTTATGGGACTGATGGGGTTAAATAGAGCCTTATGGTGGTCTGTATTGACCATCATGAGTTAATGGGTTAATTTAGGCCTTATGGTGGTCTGTATTGACCATCATGAGTTAATGGGTTAATTTAGGCCTTATGGTGGTCTGTATTGACCATCATGAGTTAATGGGTTAATTTAGGCCTTATGGTGGTCTGTATTGACCACCATGAGTTAATGGGTTAATTTAGGCCTTATGGTGGTCTGGATTGACCACCATGAGTTAATGGGTTAATTTAGGCCTTATGGTGGTCTGGATTGACCACCATGAGTTAATGGGTTAATTTAGGCCTTATGGTGGTCTGGATTGACCATCATGGGTTAATTTAGGCCTTATGGTGGTCTGTATTGACCACCATGAGTTAATGGGTTAATTTAGGCCTTATGGTGGTCTGTATTGACCATCATGAGTTAATGGGTTAATTTAGGCCTTATGGTGGTCTGTATTGACCATCATGAGTTAATGGGTTAATTTAGGCCTTATGGTGGTCTGTATTGACCATCATGAGTTAATGGGTTAATTTAGGCCTTATGGTGGTCTGTATTGACCACCATGAGTTAATGGGTTAATTTAGGCCTTATGGTGGTCTGGATTGACCACCATGAGTTAATGGGTTAATTTAGGCCTTATGGTGGTCTGTATTGACCACCATGAGTTAATGGGTTAATTTAGGCCTTATGGTGGTCTGGATTGACCACCATGAGTTAATGGGTTAATTTAGGCCTTATGGTGGTCTGGATTGACCATCATGAGTTAATGGGTTAATTTAGGCCTTATGGTGGTCTGGATTGACCATCATGGGTTAATTTAGGCCTTATGGTGGTCTGTATTGACCACCATGAGTTAATGGTTTAATTTAGGCCTTATGGTGGTCTGGATTGACCACCATGAGTTAATGGGTTAATTTAGGCCTTATGGTGGTCTGGATTGACCACCATGAGTTAATGGGTTAATTTAGGCCTTATGGTGGTCTGGATTGACCATCATGGGTTAATTTAGGCCTTATGGTGGTCTGGATTGACCATCATGAGTTAATGGGTTAATTTAGGCCTTATGGTGGTCTGTATTGACCACCATGAGTTAATGGGTTAATTTAGGCCTTATGGTGGTCTGTATTGACCATCATGAGTTAATGGGTTAATTTAGGCCTTATGGTGGTCTGTATTGACCATCATGAGTTAATGGGTTAATTTAGGCCTTATGGTGGTCTGTATTGACCATCATCAGTTAATGGGTTAATTTAGGCCTTATGGTGGTCTGTATTGACCATCATGAGTTAATGGGTTAATTTAGGCCTTATGGTGGTCTGGATTGACCACCATGAGTTAATGGGTTAATTTAGGCCTTATGGTGGTCTGGATTGACCTCCATGAGTTAATGGGTTAATTTAGGCCTTATGGTGGTCTGGATTGACCATCATGGGTTAATTTAGGCCTTATGGTGGTCTGGATTGACCATCATGAGTTAATGGGTTAATTTAGGCCTTATGGTGGTCTGGATTGACCTCCATGAGTTAATGGGTTAATTTAGGCCTTATGGTGGTCTGGATTGACCATCATGGGTTAATTTAGGCCTTATGGTGGTCTGGATTGACCATCATGAGTTAATGGGTTAATTTAGGCCTTATCGTGGTCTGGATTGACCATCATGAGTTAATGGGGTAATTATAGTTGCCTGGGGTTAATATTATTAGTGCGAGTCCTTTCAGGACCTTTACGGTCCTTTGAGGACCCGCGAGGCGGGAAATTTAAAATTGAATTGCAGCAGGGTCACGATCGGTGCCGATCGGGGCCCCCCGCTGCAGGGGGTTTATGTGGGGACACTTCGGGGGTCCCGATGGGGACCCCCAGCATAGAGGGGGGTTAATTTTAAGTGCCGCGGCCGGGATTGGGTAATAGTGTGCCGCGGTCCCGTTAAGGAGCCGCGGCGGGGAATTTAAAAGTTTTAAATGCAGCGGGGGGCCTGATCTATGCAGATCGGGGCCCCCCCCTGCAATGGGTTTATGTGGGGACACTTCGGGGGTCCCGATGGGGACCCCCAGCATAGAGGCGGGTTAATTTTAAGTGCCGCGGCCGGGATTGGGTAATAGTGTGCCGCGGTCCCTTTAAGGAGCCGCGGCGGGGAATTTAAAAGTTTTAAATGCAGCGGGGGGCCTGATCGGTGCCGATCGAGGACCCCCGCTGCAAGGGGTTAATGTGTGGGGGCTGCGGGGGTTCCTATGGACCCCTGCAGCAAGGTGTTCATGTGAGGACACTTCGGGGGTCCCGACGGGGACCCCCGCATTGAGGGGGGGTTAATTTTAGGTGCCGGGGGGGTATTCGGAGTACCCCCACGGCAGGGCTTATGTGGGGGACTGCCGCGGAGGTCCCTTTTAGGACCTCCGCGGCAATTGATGAGGAGTGGGAGCCTGCGATATCATCTCGCAGGCTGTCACTCCTCATGTACATTTACGCAGTGTAGATACGTACGGCCCTGCTGCGTAGCTCATACGTTGCTCGCAGCAGGGCTAATTTAATAGCATTGTAAGTTAGAGAAACTTTGCAGTACGTAGGGCTTAAGTAGAAGCCTCTTATTTACGAGGCTGGAATTTAATAGGGCCCTTAGCTTTTAATAACTGTACTTCATTCCAAAGAGATTTTATTTCTTCATTTAATGTTTGATAATTTTGCCTAGAATTAACTTGAGCAATTTGTAATTTCTCTACCTGGTTAGAAAGTTCAAGGATAGCTTTTGCGTTTTTAGAGACCTCACTAGATTAGATAGCTCAGTATTTATAGGGGTTTGAAATTAATTCAGGAGAATACTCATAGATGAGACAGTTAATTGTTTCTCCCCTAAAAATTTTCCCTATTGTAATTTCTTCTACCTGTGAGATATCTTCAAGACTAGAATGCATTTAATTAGTTTCAGCTTATAATTCCATAGGAGAATCTCTGGGATCCTTACCCTTAATTGCTGCTTTCTCAAGAGGAGAAAAAAATTCCCTGGGGTTCTTACATTCCATAATTTAAATAAAACTCTAGCTATAAATTCACTAATTAGGAATCAGATGTTTAACTCTAACTACCTAAGCGGAAAGTTCTCCAAATAAATACAAGTTCTAAATTTCAAACTGCATAATCAAATGAATGATCTTTTAGTAAGCTGGATTCTTTGTATGTATATATATATATATATATATATATATATATATATATATATATATTTCTATTACAGTAAAAAAAACTTCTAAATTCCTGTAATTTAGAAAAGCTTGTATTTGAAAAATGTGCCTTACCTAAAGCTTATAACCAGGCAGCGTTTACCACACCTGCCTCAACATTTAGTAATAAAGCTCACTTGTTTCACCCAAAAATCTCCTTGTTAACGTAATAAAATACCTTAAGGCAAAAATATGCAATATAATTTGCAAGCAATTGTATACACACATCTCATGACATACGATTATAGCTTTTAAACTATAAAAAAAACTGTTATTATCAATTTTATAACCACCGTATGTATGCTTGTCATATTTATAAGAAACCAAGAGGCAGTATTTTAGTATTCCTGAAATCAAGGTAAGTCAAATAACTTATCTTAAACGTTTCTTAAACCATGGAACATAATAAATTTACTCATTTCACAAATATATCACATCTTAGACTTCTAAAACTATCCCATCCCCTTTAAATAAGATAGAAGTCCAATTAAAAAAATCTGTCTAAAAAGGCTGGCCCCAAATGTTACTTCAAAATAATGCCCTTTCAAAAGGAATACATTCGTCAGGCTTAATCCTTGTTTTACTATTATATTTCACACAAAATAGTCTTGTTCTTGACGCATTCAATTGGTAGCTGGGATAAAGATTTTGAAGAAACAATATTTTTGTATAAAGTTTATTTTTTTTACAACAATGTATTTCACAAATGAGAGTAAACAGAAAAAGAAAAACAGCAACACAGAAACCATAAACAAAATAAAAATTCAGCCTCACAAAGTCACAAGCATTCCTTGCATACAATTACATATAATTCCTTAATTAGAACCATGAAATATGGTCATAGAGAGAATACGTATATAATTTAAATCCTATAGTATAGGATTGACTAGGCTTGCCTACTACAGTACTCATCCCAGAGTTTCCATCTCGTCTGTGGAGATTTATTACCACCAATACTTATTGCCCAATCTTTATCCAGTTGTCTGTTCTTTAAGACAGTATTAGGCAGCAAAAAATTCAATTGCTTCATATTGGAAAAAAGAAAAAGTTCCCACTAGGTCGGAAATCTTGATAACAATTAATAAAACGCGTATATTAGAAAGAAACATAGAGGAAATCAGGATTTCCCGACTTCCTTTAAAAAAGTGGACAATATGGGATGAGAAGTATAATTGATAGGGGCTATTGTCTTTCTGGAGAGTTTAATTATAGTTCCCAACCCTGTACTCTCCCACTGCTTTCCTGGACGGAAATTGTGTGTTTTTTTTGTTTTTTTTGATTATTTTTATTGGAGTCTGGTATGTGGAATGACATTGAATAGCCTAAAGACCTGGCAGACTTATAAGAGTAAGATGACTCTCAAATGGTCTAAAAGAGTAAAATATCTAAATTGCAAGGTACAATTAGGAACAATGAATAATATGCCTTATATTTGCACCTATGACTTGGATGAGAACGAAATTGTTCTCTTTTTATTTTTAGGTTATAGTAAATACATTTTGAATAACCTCATTGTCCACTGTAAATATGAGTTTGTGGTTAACTGATATTTAATATTTATTAGAACTGGACGCTATAATTAAGTGTTATATGTGAATTATGATTGTATATATGTATTTTCGATTTTTGTATTGTCTGTAAATTACTAATAAAAAAAATATATATATATATAAAAAAAAGACAGTATTAGCTACTTCCAGCCAAGTTGGAGCAATAGTAAGTTTCCATTTTTTAACTAGTACCCATTTTGCTACAAGTAAGATATGGGAGATCAAAATTCTGCAGTGAGCAAACATAATATCTATTTCTAGATGGAGAATCATAAAGCATTGGGAACCCTGCCTCATATGTGGTGGGACTGTGAGCTGATCCAGCCATTTTGGTCACAATGCAAGTTTCATATATCTAAGATAGCAAGTAAAGAAGTCCCATTACTTCTGGAGAATCATATTCTCCAGAAGTAATGGGACTTCTTTACTTGCTATCTTAGATATATGAAACTTGCATTGTGACCAAAATGGCTGGATCAGCTCACAGTCCCACCACATATGAGGCAGGGTTCCCAATGCTTTACAGCCCTTCCAGCATAAGTTCTGAGCAGATGGACCAAATCTACTTAACTCTATTGGCCCTATATACCATCTTTGGACACTTAAAAAAAATATTTCTTTATATGAAGTGCCCAAGGATGATTTAGTTAAAGCTAAAAGCATTGTTCCATTTTTTAATTGACCACAACTTTTTTAACTCTCTTTCCCAAAGTTTTATTTTAGTGGTGTTCTCATGATCTTCATCATACTTTTTTTTTAATCAACTTGAAGCACTTAGAAAACAAATGAGTGTTCTCTTCAAAATGAAACAGCTCTTCAAATAACGTCATTTTACCCATCTCATTCAGTTGGAACCCCAGATTTTGTAATTATTTTTTTATTGCTATATATTGTAGCCAAGTGAAACCCTTCAAATTATATTTACTTGTCAAATTGAGGAAACTACGTATAGATCCATTTACATACATATCTCCTATTATATTAACGTCTGCACTCTTTAAATTTGAGGTATTAATATCTTTAAAGCAATAGTCTATTAATTATATTGGGGTACCCAGAGATGGACACTTGGACAGCTTAATTTTTTTCCTTACTTTTTAATCAAAATGTAATCAGGTATTTTAGTTCTTTAGGTACTTTATTGATATTTGTGATTTTGATAGCCAAGGAATTAGTTTAACAGGGATAGGATCCAAGATATCTTTTTCTATTTTTCCCCATATTGTCTTATGTTTTTATTGCTTATACCTACCAGATGTAGCAGAAGGACTGCATTATGAATCTCTCTTATAGATGGAGATGCCAGACCAACTTAATTTTTTGATCTTTTGGTAATTTCAAGTTTTATTCTTAGATGTTTGTCTCTATATGGACATTTGTCTATTATTTTTTGTAGTTTTTTAAATATAAAATTAGAGGCAGTCATTGGGATACATCTTAGTATGTAAGACATTTTTGGTATGATTGACATTTTAATTACTGCTATTCGACCAGAACATATTAATGGTTTTCCAGTCTTGTACTATATTCATAATACGGCTGGAAATTAGAATTGATTTTTAACTTATTTCTCATTTGAAATAGAAATCTTACTCCCAGATGTGTAATATATCCTATATTCCAGTTATAATTATATTTTTGTTTTAATACAGATTTTTGATCTAAACTATAGCCCCTAACTATAATATCTGTTTTTATTTTATTTTGTTTTTACAATTTATTTTAAGATAAGATAGTTTACCAAATTCCTCCAATATTTTTTGCAAACTATCTAGAGAGTTGTCTGGGTCTGTAAACGTAAGGATAATGCCATCCGCAAATAGTTGAATTTTGTACTCCCAATTTCCAATGTTTATGCTCTTTATTTGAATTAATGTTCTTATCAGTTGGGCTAACGGTTCTATAAATAGAACAAACAATAAAGGGGACAACGGGCACCCGTGGCATGTACTGCTAGAAATACTAAACTTTTTCTGATACATATCCAAATCCTGAAACTTGAGCCTTGGGATTGGCATATAAGGCTCCGATGGATTTGGTCCAAAATCTGATAAACCAAATTTCAAAACAACTACTTCTAAAAATTCCCAACTGATCCTGTCAAAAGCCTTTTCAGCATCTAATGACAGGGCCAGCATGGGAATATTCTTTTTAATAGAGTATGACATAATGTCCGTAAGGTGTTGTCTGAAGTCTAACGCCCTCTCACAAAGCCTTTTTGATCTAAGTGTATTATGTCTGATATAATTTAGTTAAGCCTATTTGCCAGATTCTTTGAATATAGCTTAAATCAATATTTATTAAATAAATAGGCCTGTAGTTCTCCAGATCTTGTGGACCTTTATTTTGTTTTAAGATGTTAATTATTTTGGCTTCAGACAGCTCAGCCAATATTCACCCGTTCTTTTTAATTTCATTAGACATATCTTGATATTGATCTACTATTACTGGTGCAAATGTTTTTTAGAACGAGGAATCAAAACCGTCCAGGCCTGGGGCTTTAATTAGATTTCAAACCTTTTATAGTTTCAAGGATCTCTTCTTTGGATATTTCTTTATTAAGTACATTAAGATCCTTTTCCATTATTTGGGGGAAGATTCATTTTATGAAAAAATTCTTCAATTGACCTTCTACTTGGTTTTATAAAACCATCCTGTGTTTCTAAATTATACAGTGAGTTCAATTTTTTTTTTTAAATATTGACCTATATCTTTAGGATGGGAATGAAGAACCCTATATTGGCTTTTTAGGTAATCTAATTGTTGAGAAATTCTATTTTTGTTTAATTTGTTCGCTAGTAATTTCCCAGTTATGTCACCCAGAAAAAAATGCTTCCGTTGGGCATGCAAAATTATTTTATCCGCAATATTTGATGTATTTTTTTATTTGGTTGTTTGTCTCAGAAATTCCAACAGATAGAGCTTTATTAGGGGTAATTTTATTCAGCTTATATAATTTATCGAGTTCTATATAGTGCTCTCTCAAACACCTTCCCTCTTTTTTTTTCATATGAGCCGACATTGAGATCTATGACCCTTGAATAAATGCTTTGTATGAGCACCATATCATTGACGGGGAGGGCACTAAAACTATATTTTCAGAGAAAAAAATTGTTGATAGTTTATTCAAGTGATCTATCTGCTCTTGGTTCTTGAGTAAATACGGATCTAGCCTCCACCTATTGTTATCTTTTTTTTGTTGTTCTATTTTGAATATCCTCCAAAGTCAAGCTGATCATTGAATGATCCATCAAGGTGACACTGTTAATATTAGTTCATTTTGTCCCGCTAAGAGATTGAATATCTACTAGAAAGTAGTCCAATCTAGAGTAAGATGTGTGGTGTTTAGAAAAAAAAGTGTAATCCCTGACTTCCATGTTAAATCGCCTCCATACATCAAACAGATCATTTTTTTACTTTTTGTTGAAATTTCTGTGCTAAGCTTGTAATATCACTCTCTGATTTAAGCTGGAATTTAGATATGATTTTATATATAGGTTCTGGGTACCATCTTTTTTCAAACGTGTCTCCTGCAGGCAGATTATATCTGCCCCAGACTTTGAGAGATTTTCATTTGCTATATTTATTTTTTGAGGAATATTCAATCCCTGCACATTTAATTAAATTATCCTGATTTTCATTTAAACTGTTATTGTATGTACAATAGTTTTGCATTTACCATAAACCAAGATTCTAACCTTTGGAATTCCATTCATAACAACATTCACACAGCTTGCTATCTGGAAGATTCCCTCTTTCCTAATTTTTAGGGCCAACATTTTGGGGAAAAAAATGACATGCTTTAATGCTAGGTTAAACCTAGTAGAGGGAGGACATTTTCATATAAGAAATGTTCAAATGTCTTATTTAAACATTGCTTAAAGATTTGGGCCCTTATTCAATTGCAATTTGGCCAATTGAATAGGGGTCTAAATACGCACATAACATATATTTTTTAAAGAAGTTTTAGTTAGTAAGCATCTATCCAAAAGCAAGGTTTTCACTAACTAAAAACTTCTTTAAAAAAAATATGCTATATGCTTATTTAGAGCCCTATTCAATTGGCCAAATGGCAATTGAATGAGGGCCATAGTGAGCAATCTTTAACATTAAATTACAAACTTTCTTCAGACATTAAATTACCTTTTCTATACCTTCTGGCTGATTTTCTTGAAATAGCAAGCTTAAAGGCCTTATGTTTTTTTCATATACTAAATATAAACAATAAAGTCTTTGTTTTATATTTTCCGATATAATTCTACTCAAGATCTTTCTTATAAGGTGTGTCATAGTCATGGTCAAACCTTTATTCTATCAATTCCTCTAAAGTTTTTCATACATCACCTTAATAAAGTGAAAGAAAAAGTGTTGTAATTAGTGCCATAAATGTATGTTTTATATTAATATAATTTATCACTATACCTTGTAACTTGCCCTATTCCCTTTTCCTTTATTTCTTCCTGCATTATTTTTTTTAATTCTTATTTTATGTACCAAAGTAATCCTCCTCTTGAGTATTTGCAGTGATTATTTTGTAATATATTTATAGCATAGAGCCCATGCTGGTGCTATAGTTTCCTCTTTTATTTCTCTTTTTCTTAAATAAAATTTTGTGTCTAGAAATAAATTGAACTAGTGTCTTAAAGCGATCCTACATTACTCAACTACTTACTATCTTTCACTCTTAATTCTTCTCTTTGTGTAAAGTGTATATAAATAATTAATTAATCCTTTAATTAAAGCAGTGCCTAATACCTATTTTTTTCTCCTTTTATTTAAATAACTTCTGCGTTCTATGTTATTTGTTTTCCAATTTCTAAATTACAAGGCAGAATTAGACTACTCATTTTAAAGCTGTTCCCCCTGCAAAGTCACATCATAAGTCTATTGTCTTAAGAATAAATATTCCCAATACTTAACTTCTTTATTTATTTAGGATCATTTAACTGGTGGAGAACAAAACTATATGATATAGTCCATTCCTGGATTTTATCCAGCAGATGTAATCCCGCAGAACTTCAAACTGCTGTTCCTTGTATTGCACATGTGGGTTAATGATATTCTTCTTTTTTTTTTTAAAGCCAGCCCATGCTGGCCGAATTTATGTAAAGGTAGAGAGACAACCGAGCAATGTTCCAATAGTCTTTCAGACTAAAAAAAAAAGACCCTTTCATTGGAGCTTTCTCCCTTTTCCTCTCCAGAAAACTGAGGATTGCACAGACTTTACGAGCATTCACTTCAACAGTCTCTCCTAATGACCACGCAGCTCTAATCACCCACCTCCATTCCTTCCGTGAATTAATCTGTCGCTTTAACCTCGTGGCAACATGGTCATGTAGTGGCTCTCTCAGATCCTTTCCAGGCAAGGACCTGGGCTTTTGTCTCCAAGTAAATACTAGTATTTTAAAGTAAAAAAAGCAGCGTCTGCAGCACAGACACTCTCACCTCCACCAGCCTGCGAATCCAATATCAGCAATCTTAGCTAAACATCCCTCTTGCAATCTGTAGGGTTCCAGCAACGCACTATAATTCGGTGTTAACCTCCATCAGCGTTCCCAGTCTCCAAATGCCATAACGCCCAATCAGCATAGCATGCTGACCATTTCCTGGGCGTGGTTCCCCCCACACTGTGACTGAGTAGCCCCAGAAATATTACACCTCTGCAAAGTGGTGGAAGATGAGCTGTGAGGATGAGATTGCTGACAGTGGAATAAAGAACACAAACTGTGCCTGTTGGTGACAAACTACCTTTTTTGCTCCCCTTTATATTCCCCAAACTTTTTAGTTATTTCATATGTCTTCCTCTGTGGAAAAACCCTTCTTCAGGCCCTTTCCCCACCTTCCATGGGTCTGAAACATATCAGGGCTTCACTTAGATATGAAAAAGCAGCAAAAATGTAGGCAAAGACTCTAAGCAAAATGGTGGATCAGTTGTTGATGTTAATATTATCACCCTTGGAGAGAGGACACAGCATATGTATGGTGTCTGAACTGAGCTTTAACTTTGGTTGTGTCATTTGTTATTTAGCCAGTAGATGTCAGTGCCATGTTACTTTTGGCCTATGCTGAACTCAAACCTGCAGAATGGGTGGTTTGTCATAAAATCTTGAGAAACCAAACCTTATAGATAAAATAACACATGTAGAAAGCAATTAACCTGCCTGAATATCCATTTATGACATATAATAGTTTCGTATTTGCAAGTTTGTCGGTAACGCTATGTTAAAATTTACGGGCTTGAGCATGTCTAATGAGTGACGTAGACATCACAAGGCATGCAAGACTTAGAAAAAGGCTCGCAATGAACGCCTAAGGCCATAGGCCTTTGGCACTCATCGCGAGGCACGCAAGACTTTGAAAAAGGCTCGCAATGAGCGTCGAAGGCAAAGGCGCTCATGGAGAGGCCCGCGATGAGCACCAAAGGCCATAGGCGCACATTGCGACGCACGCTCCACTTAAAAAAAAACTCGCAATGAGCACACATCTTGGAAAAACGCAAGGCTTTGACAAAATTACTGATTTAATGGCCGCCATTTTTTTCAAGCCCGTAACTTGGAAGCTGTTCGGAAGCCCCCAAAAGACTCCAGTTGATAAACAAAATAACTGACAACCTCACACACAGCACAGGGGGAGAGGCAGGGAGCCTGTAAGTGAGGTTGAACGCTATCTTGTTCGTCAACTGACATTTTTTTGAGCTCTGAAAACGGCTAAGCGAGAAAAAAATTGGAGGCCGTAAAGACGTATTTTTTTTTTAAGGCTGCAAATCGAAAGACCATTTCGGGCTTGGGTAAATTAATCAATTTTCCAAGGCTGCAAATGTTTTTAGACCCATACAGCACAGAGCAGGGAGAGGGAGGAGAATGACACAGGGGATGGAGAGGGGGGAGAGGGTGGAAAGAGACACAGGGGATGGAGTGTGGGGGGGAGACACAGGGGTGAGAGGGGGGGAGAAACACAGGGGTGAGTGGGGGGTAAAGAGACACAGGGGTAAGAGGGGGGGAGAGACACAGAGGAGGGAGATAAGGGTAAAAATCACAGAGCAGGGAGAGGGGCAAAGAGACAGTGGGAGTGAGAGAGGGGGAAAGAGACACAGGGGTGAGAGAGTGGGGAGAGGCTCATTGCAAGCCCCAAAATCAGAGGCTTTCCCGATCATTGCAGGCGTCGTCTAACCCACAACTTTTGGGCCCTGCAATGAGCGCGTTCATTGTGAGGCCTGAAAGTTGTAGGTTAGACGACGCCTGCAATGAGTGGCGAAGCCGCTCATTTCAGGGCTCGCCATGAGCGCCTAAGGTGATCATTGGGAGCTCTGTAAAGTAGAGGGGGAAGAGGCTCGTAATGAGTGCCAAAGGTTCTTATTGCGGAGCATGTGATGATCGCCAAAGGTGCTTAACGCGAAGTATGAAAGTGGCGGGTTGGCAGAGACTGGCAATGAGCGCCAAAGGCGCTCATCGCGAGGGCCGTAAAGCAGACTGGGTGAGAGACTTTCAATGAACGCTGAAGGCGCACATTGCGAGCCATGCAATGAGCACCAAAGGTGCTCATCGCGAGGCATGCAAGTTAGAGGGGGAGAGCCTCACATTGTCTGGCAAACAGAATTGCCAGGCTTAAAAGGTTATATTGCCATCATTTTTGACGGACAAGTCGCTAGTTATATATAATACCCAAAAATGTATATAAATGCCCTCTGTGTGGCGATAAATTGAATGTTAAAAAACTAAAGCAATATAGAACTCTATCCCAACAAAATTGCTAATGAATCATATTTTACCATAGTATTTCAACAGTCTGTAAACGGACTGTTTTGTAAATAAATAGAGGCTGTAGTGGTCAGTGGTGGTGCTAGTGCACGGAAGGCCCCAGTGCAAAAAGAAAATTTGGGGCCCCCTAGGAAGGAGTGAGCACAATTTTTTTTACAGGACTCAACAAATGCCAGGAGCCAGGTTGTCATGCTACAAAATGCTTACAGATGCCTAGATGTCATCCATTGTATATCTCTGCAATTCAGTTTTACCTGTAAGCAGACAGGCATGAGTGACTGAGCCAGGGCAGTGTTGGGGTTACATTCCCCTCGGTCAGCACCACACCCTCCAGCCGAACTTCCTGTGTGTAAGTGAGGAGTGAAAGCTGCTGCTGCTAGAAAAGCTCTCACTGACAAATATACCTAGTGGAGCATCTTATGTGCAGCTAATCTAGGCCTATTTTAATAGTAACTCTCAAGCAACCAGAAACTACATTTTGGCATCTACCAATCCCCATGTGCGCCGGATAACTGCGAGTCTACTATATATATATATATATATATATATATATATATATCACATATATAGTTGTCAGCAGTGCGGCTTGCCAAAAGCCGTTGCTAACGCTGCGGGCTTGCATAGCGAGCCTGCGGCCCTCGCAAACGTGTAGCTCCCCTCATCCTCTACCTCCCCTCATCCTCTCCCTCCCCTCTCCTAAGAACAGATAGTGTAAACGTGAAAAACTTGAAAAAAAAGTCTTTAGCATTTTCACTTCTCATATATATATATATATATACCGTATTTTTCGCCCTATAAGACGCACCGGCAGATAAGACGCACCTAGTTTTTAGAGGAGGAAAACAAGAAAAAAAAAAATCTGAATCAAACACAAATACACTCAAACACAAATACACTTTACACACAGATACACAACCTACATTACACACAAATATATATATATATATATATATAGATACACATACATACATATACATACACACATAAATATACATACACATACATACATATATACACACATACATACACACACACACATACATATCCATATACTGCAGCATTTGGGAGCCATTGACCCTCCCTGACCCTCCTGATCCTCCCTGACCGTCCTGATCCTCCCTGACCCCCCTGATCCTCACCTTTATAGAGACACATACATACATATATATACACACATAAATATACATACACATACATACATATATACACACACATACACACACACACACATACATACACACACATACACACACACATACATACATACATACATACACACACACACACATCCATATACTGCAGCATTTGGGAGCCCTTGACCCTCCCTGACCCTCCTGATCCTCCCTGACCCCCCTGATCCCCCTGATCCTCACCTTCCTTCTGATCTCTGCCATCTTGATCTCACCCCAGCGCTTCCTACCAGCACTCCACGTGTACTGCAGCGTTGCGTGTGTGACGTCACTAGGACGCACCGGCCGACGCGATGCTGGTAGGAAGCGCTGGGGTGAAATCAAGAGGACAGAGGCAGTCTCAAAAGGCATATTCGCCGTATAAGACGCACCAACTTTCCTCCCCCAGTTTTGGGGAAGAAAAAGTGCGTCTTATACGGCGAAAAATACGGTATATATATATATATATATATATATATATATATATATATATATATATATACTGTATATATATATATATATTTTTTTTATTTTTTTTTATTATTATTTTTTTTATTTTTATTTTTTTACACATATGTTGGGCTAAGAGTAATAGAAGCCCTCCACTGTACAGAGTACAGTAGTACAAACAAGGAATAGTACATTAGTGATTCTATTTGAATGTCTAAAAAATAAGTTAATAAACTTATTTCCTGCTCAAATTTCTCAGAAATACAGTTGATGCACTGCACTCTGGGAAAACTGGGTGAGGGCATGAAAATGAGACTACAATGCACGCTCACTCTGTTAATCCAATAATCACTATATTCATGGCTCCTTTTAAGCTTATGCTTACTGTATTTGACAGGTTAAGGCATAGCAACGGATGGATTTTTCACATATATATACTATTTATAGTAATGGGCAGCAGTGCATATCCTATCTAGCATCACACTAAAGTAAAACAATAGATCATACTGTCCATGGTTGCAGATACTTTTACCTTTATCATAGAATAGTTTCTCACTTCCAGTACTAGACTGAGCTGTGCATATATTGCATATATTGTTACTTTATCAAGAGACCACTAGCTTAATTGAAACATGGAACTCAAATGAATAATTAATACTTAGGGAAACTATTAAACCCAAACTGTTACATTTTGCTTTAATTAACTTACGGGAAGTGAAAATACATATAAAAATAAACACAGTCATACATCACACAAGACAGGGCCTACATAATTCTTAGAATTTCAGTGCACATATAGTACTTTACATGCCTGTACTACAAATATGTGACTACGCCTTACACATTGACCCAGTACAAGATTGAAAGTATTTCCTACGTTGGGTATGGCACATTCTCATTTCACACACAAGACAAGTTTGAAACATTTAATTCAAGAACCTGTTTTCCCTCAAAATACCTTTCCTCAGGCACTTTTATTATAAAACAGTAAAGTATGTTTCTATTTCCACAACAATCATCTGATTTGTAGATATAGGAAGCGAGACAATGCAGTATCATTAATAGTAGAGGATATAATTTAACTAAATTTGGCTATGTCTAACCTAATATTACTAGCGAATTGCCCGTCAAAAAATGACGGCAATGAAATTGTAAGATAGCTAATGCTGTTTGGTGTGTAATAATGAAATATATAATACATTAATAAATGAATATACTTTACCTATTTTGAAGCATTGTGTTGAAGAGCTGGCAATCTGTTTTGATGTTGCTGGAGCATTAGTGGTGTGGAGCTGCTGTGTAAGCGTGATGAACGTGTGCAGTGTAATAGTGTGCGTGCGCGAGACCAAACCGTTAGCGTAGTTGTGTACTTCCGCATTGGGGTAAAATGGCGGGCAATGTGTAGTATGAATATCCGTAGGTCGTTTGTGGCGTTTTGCGACTTTCTTGTGGTGTTTTGCGAGTTTAGAGTGCTGTAGCCTCGTTTTCGTTTTGTTCGGCGGCCATTTTTTCTGTCGCTTACAGATTTTTTTAGTGTCTAAACTCTTTTATTTTGATTTAAATGAAGGTGTAACTTGCTTTTTTGAGGTGCTGGATGGTTCCTCTTGCTGTAGGTAATCTTTTTATGTGTGTGTTGTGTGTATTTATTGTGTTTTAAATGTTTGTATGTCGGTGTGTTGCGTCCGATGTTGGCGAGGTCGTAATATCTGTTTACGTGTCTCGTATGGTGTTTGCGTGTGTAGCCTCGTTTTCGTTTTGTTCGTCGGCCATTTTTTGTGTCGCTTAGCAAATTGTTTACTGTCTAAACTCTTTTATTTAGAGTAAAATGAAGGTGTAAGTTGCATTTTTGAGGTCCTGGGTGCTCCCTCTTGGTGTAGGTAAGTTTTTTATGTATGTGCTGTGTGTATGTATTGTGTTTTTAATTTTGTAATGTTCGTGAGTTGCGTCCGAGTGTTGCGAGGCCGTAATGTGTGTGAACGTGTGTCGTATGTTGTTTGCGAGTGTCGTAATGTGTGTGTCGTGCTCTTTGGGTTGCGACGTAAAGTTTGCAAGGGTCGCAGTTGCTGGAATGGAGCGCCTTTGGTGCTCCATGCCAGCAACTGCGGCCCGCGCTTTGCGAGGTCCTCAAGTGCTGGCAAGGAGCGCCTACGGCGCTCCATGCCAGCAACTGAGACCCTCGCCCAGTGCCCTCGCTTTGCGAGGGCCGCGGGCTCACTGCGCAAGACAAGGCCCTCGCTATGCGAGGGGCGCGGGCTCGCTACGTGAGCCCGCAGCGTTAGCAACAACTCGTACGCTCACAACTATATATGTGATACAAATAGGTGGAGTGAAATACCCTCAGAATCATTATCAAATAACCACATTCAGATACATCAAATAAAACATGATTTCCATGTCTGATTAATGTTATAAAGCTCTATGGTTTCAGATTTAAATGGGCATAGCTGTACCAAGCATTTAGTTACTAGAACGTGAAAACAAACTAGCTTAATGTGAGACCTGAGACGTAAGCAAGTGCACAGAAAACTAAGCGGAATAATTACAGATAAATATGTTACAATTATGCCTTAAAATCATGTGAACTAGAAATAGGAGAGTGATTATTAGTCGATAAAATAGATGGGACTTGGCCCTTTTGTACTAAAATAATTTTATAAATGAAATAAAAACTTGTGCTAAAGGTGAGAACTTTGATAGCTAGTTGAAAGTGAAGAGATGTCAAGTTGAGGATCGCAAGAGTCCATCATCAAATTAAATTGCTTAATGATGGAAGCTTATAGCCCTGAATGTGAAAGATTGAGAGATCAGCAATAATTCAAATCATCAACAAGCTCTGAAAGGTGCTATAAATTACTCAATCCACTAGCTAGCAGTGCAGGACAAACTAGTAGCCTAAGACAACTATACAACTTCATATACATCAGGAACAATGCAACTTTGTGTATTTTGAAAACATGGGTTCCCTCCTGCCATTACTGTAGTCTTAGGTGGACTAGTTGTGAAGGATGTCTTCTTGACCCATCAATCTTACTAACCCACATTGGAGGTGCCGCACCAGCCTGTCTCCTGAGAGTATTAGTGGATCACAACCCTTGAGTGGATGGGTATAAGTGGAGTCATTATCCTAAGATAACAGTCCCCCACCCTGTAATAGTAGTTTGATTTCACATACATCCAGTTTATTTCCCAAGCACAAATATTAATTGTAGATACAGTAGTTAAGCTTTATGAGCTGTCACCCATCTGTCCGGTTCCTACCTGAGATAACCTGATTAAGGGGTGACATTGCTTGATCTGAGTCTTAGAATGGGATCCCCCATCCCAGAGTTCTTGTCTTCTATTTCCTCACTGCATAAAGTCCAGGTTATTAAGTCTATAGTGCCACATCTTGCATTCTCCTCCACCATTAAGTATTGCTTTATACCCGTTTTGTTTTGTTGCAAATGTTATTTGTGCTAAAAATAGAAATAAATACATGTTTTTTAAATTATTATCCTTCTATAAGATCATTGCTTGTGGTGAAAGATACCTCAATTTGAAAATGTTGTTTACTTTGTGGAATGTCATCAATATCTCCAGGAATCATTCATAAATGTTAACATGAACAAATGGCAAAGTTATTATTGTTGCTAGGTAAGTACTTTTGTGTGCAATATTTTTTATGTCTATACCTCCTTTATGGTTTAACTTTGCACCTCATGAGTAGTACAACAAAAAGTAGGTAGGTTTAGAGTGTCCCTATAGAGCAGACCTTTAGTCATAATAAGTCACCAGAGTATAATTATGTCTTTGTTACAATTCATATTTCTGCAAGACAGTTTGACAGTTGCATATAGCGCCTTAAGACCATAATGTCTCATTTCACAACAGTTTAGAGACGCCTACTGCAAAATACTTCATTCTTTACAATAAGAGATCTGGTGGTGACCTACTTTTTGTTACATTGATTGGATCAGACTTAATGAGAAAGAAGTATTAAGTTTCAAGCTTTTCTGGCTGTTTAAAAGCAAATGAATATAAAGTCACAAAGGCATTTTTAGCTAAATGAAGACTTTCCAATAGTGGCTTGTTAAACTCTTATGAGATCTTGGATGCATCTTGAATGATTCATGTGTATATTAAAGCAACTCAGAACTGTTCTGCGCCATCAAGTAAAGCAGTCAACATCAAGCAGAAAAAAGGTATAAACAAGTTTTCTCGCTTTTATTACAATAACTTGCGAATTGCCCAATTCAAAAAATGACGGCAATGAAATTGTAAGGTAGCTAATGCTGTTTGGTGTATAATAAGGAAATCTATAATACATTAATAAATGAATATACTTTACCTATTTTGAAGCATTGTGTTGAAGAGCTGACAATCTGTTTTGATGTTGCTGCAGCATTAGTGGTGTGGATCTGCTGTGTAAGCGTGCTGAATGTGTGCAGTGTAACACTGTGCGTGCGCGAGACCAAACCGTTAGCGTAGTCGTGTACTTCTGCATTGTCGTCAAATGGAGGGTAATGTGTGGTATGCGTCTTAGCGGAATATCCATAGGTCTTTTGTAGTGTTTGGCGAGTTTCTTGTGGTGTTTTGCGTGTTTAGAGTGTTGTAGCCTCTTTTTCGTTTTGTTCGGCAGCCATTTTTTCTCTCGCTTAGAGATTTTTTTAGTGTCTAAACTCTTTTATTTAGAGTTAAATGAAGGTGTAAGATGCTTTTTTGAGGTCGTGGATGCTCCCTTTTGCTGTAGGTAAACTTTTTATGTATGTGCTGTGTGTATTTATTGTGTTTAGATTTTTTTCATGTTCGCGAGTTGCGGCCGTTTTTTGCGAGGTCGTAATGAGTGTTAACGTGTCTCGTATGTTGTTTGCGTTGCGAGGTAAACTTTGCGAGGGTCGCAGTTGGTGTGTCGTGTTGTTTGCGTTACAACGTAAAGTTTGCGAGGGTCGCAGTTGCTGGCAAGGAGCGCCTTCAGCGCTCCATGCCAGCAACTTAGGCCCTCGCTACACGAGCCTGCAAGCGTGAGCAACGGCTCTGGCTGGCTCGCCTGCTCACAACTATTACAATAATAAATGCTGGAGTATTAGGGTGCTCAGAACCCAAACTGTTTATGTACCTTGAGTTTTAACAGTATTCGGCTGCACTGGACAATTTCATATTCATGATAAAGTTACAAGTTACTTTTGTTCTCAAAGACTCCTAGGATTAAAGGATTACTGCAGTTCAAGATAAACAACTTGTACATACCAAATTAACATTATTAGTAGTTGTGTAAGCACTGGGCACAACACAATACTGTGTTTGTTACATCACATCCTGAGAGCTGGATGGTGTGTGTGTGTGTTAGTAGTTGTCAGTGAAGGAGGAGGGAACAGGCAGAAGTCCAAGTTTGATAAATGGATACAACTGAAATTGAAACCACAGCCCTTCACACTCACTGGTCCAAAAGCAGGCTCCTTGCATCAGAGGATGCAATCATAGCTCACCAGAAATATAAATGTGCCCCTCACACACACAATATCAACAAAGTATCATGGAACCCTTCAGGGTCCTGCAGATACATAAAAATGTATTTTTTCCTAATTAAAATAGCTGTATTTTTTTTTGTTCCTACTTAATTATGCTTATAGTCAGACTTACAATTTTTAAACAAATTTATTTCCCATTAAGAATCCACATCTAGACAAATTTAACATGAGTTAATAAACTGTTTATGCTGCCTTGGCCAAGTCAGTGGCGTAGCTAAGGTGGGGCGAGGGGGGCGGACCGCCCCGGGTGACAGCATATGGAGGGTGACACTATGTCACCTCCAACAAAATATTCCCCTTCCTCTGCCTCCCTTGTCTCCTTTCCCCCTCCTCTCCCTCCCCTGTGACTTGTACCTGGATGCAACCCTGCCAGCAGTGCCGCACTCACCCTCTCTGTGGCTCCCATCCTCCGGCCGGAACTACTTTCCGGATAAAGCCTTGCATTGCGCATGCGCATCCCGCCTGCGCGATTCGCGGCTTGATCCAGGAAGTAGTTCTGGCTGGAGGACGGTCGGCGCAGAGGAGAAGACGGTGAGTGCGGCGCTGCTGGCAGGATTGGAACCAGGTAGTGGGGCAGGGGGAGCATCAGTGGGGCAGGGGGAGCATCAGTCGGGCAGGGGGAGCAGTGTGGGCCTCTGAAAGGAGGAGGAAGGGGACAGACATGGGAGGCATTGAAGCCTCTCCCATAAGCCTTGCAATGAGTGCCTGCGTCGCACATTGCAGTCTAAGTGCCGCTAGCCTCGCAGTCGCAGGTCACTGGGGTGACATTTGAACGGACCGCCCCGGGTGACGTTTACTTTAGCTACGCCACTGGGCCAAGTCTACTATCACTTCTATGGTACATGGATATATAGGTCCTGTTCTGTCTCAATGTACAGCTCAATTTAACAGGTAAAAAATATAAATCTGTACACTACATACAAAAAACAAATATACCTCCTTAAAAGGTAAATAAATAGTACATCTGTGTTCACATTTGAATGTCTTAAGCAAGTAAAAAAAAACAGCTTCCAGTTCAGAATTCCAAGAAAAACAGTTATTACACTGCATTCTGGGAAGCTGAGCCGGGACATGCAAATGTGCCCACAAATGCTTCACTCTTCGATCTATAGCCATTTTCAAACATGGCTTCCTTTAAGCATAAGCCTGCTGTATTACACAGCTTTAATGCAAAGCTAAGGTTGGATTTTATACAAGCTGAGTATCCAATCCATGTACAGCTGTTTCAAGCTTACTGGCTATCATCAGCATGGAGGGGGATCCCAGCTTGTGTTGTGGAAATTATGAGTAGGTAGTTCACCACAACAATCATTTAATATATGGTGGGCAAATGAGCGATAGAAGCCCCCCACCGTCCAGTAGTACACCTCCTTAAAGGTGTAATATGGCTGTAGATGTTAAGACTGATTATCAAAATTGAAACACCCTTTTTTCTATAGGGTGATTTGAATAATTAACCTGATAACGGGCAAAAAGTTGTAGCAAAAGCAAATTTGAAATATGTAATTTATGTGCACTTATCCTTCATTGTGAATTTCTAATGCCTGCTTCTTGCGCTCTTCTCTCAGGAGACTACGTTCTTGTAAACAAATGCATTTTCCCGTAGTCCTGTAGAAAGCATTGGAAGGTTATGCTGCTACATTCCCATTTTTAAGATAGAGGTTTCCTCTACAGCAGCAAAAAACATGCTGGATGAAGGGATTATGAGATCCTAACAGCTTGCACTGTAATCTCCCTTAATTAGCCATTAAAGATAAAGAATTTTACTCTGTTTACTCCGTTTACATTGTATCACTTAATTACTTATACAATATAATATATTAGTGACTGTATTATTATTATTATAATTATTATTATTATTTACTTTCTAAAAACACTTCTGTGCATTAAGTGTACATCTTCAAAATAATATATAGTAAAAATAGGACTTAATATAATATGGAACATAACTCTTATTCAGCCCCATTAAATTCCAAGCCCGTAGCGGAAACGGCCCACCCGGAAATCCTGCAGGCTTGAAATCCCCTGGAGTTATTACATTGAACCATGCCGCTTCCAATGGTTTGCAGACACAATCCCGAAAACCATTCTTGCGCACATTGGATGTGGGGCCATGAACATGATCAATTAGTCAAACCCGTAATTATGGGTTTATATGGAGCCAATGGTAAATGAGATTGTCATCATTACGTCACTGAAAAATGGAGGTTAGATTTCAAAGCCTTACAGGTTTCAACTAAGAGTTTCAAATCGGACCCGCATTGAAGAAATAATGAAATATTAATAAATCAGTAAATATGATATTCTAGTCCATGAGAGTTCCATTATATGTATTAACACATTGATTCCGGGATCAATATAACACGGAAATTAAACATAAATGTTTTTATTTTATATTGCAGATTTGCGATTAATTTTAATACCTAACATCACTTTCCCTTTACTTATGAGTACAGTAGTGTGTGTATATCTGCATACAGTGCTACGGATAGGACTTTAACCCCCTTGTGGGTCCTCTCTAGTTCCCATTGGCTTTTTGGCTCTATTTGCGGGCTACAGGTTTGAATGCCGTTGAATTCGTAGGAATTTAATAGCGATTTTCGAACGTAAGAGTTACGGGCTTGACAGATCAAATGATTTGCGACTGCAGAGTTTAAATTTCGACGTTCCGTAGGGTTTTTCCTCCTGTAATCCAGCAGATCATTAGCGGGTTGTTTTACGGGGCCAATTTAATAGCCATAAGTCTTGTGGGCTACAGTTTCACACGTTGAGGTAATTTAATAGGGCTGTTAGTCTTTCATTTAAAAGAGATTGTATAAAACATTATCAGTGTTGTGTTATGCATGAAAGAATCTTAAGTAAAACCTGTATAACTTCATTGAAACTAAAAGGAAGCACATAGCGCACACGTACGTCTCATACATTTGGCTGACTTACAAGTATGACTCATATCTCTATTACTGTTCAATAGCTCACGGGCAAGCCTCCATATCAGTTAACATTTTTAATCTGTTTTTTTATGCTTTTAGAGTTGTATCTAAAAAAATCGAAAACACAGTGTACATTATGAAATAACCTATTTTAGATGCAACAAAAAAAGTTGAAATGCCTGAGAAAAGTATCAAAGACTATTTGGCCTGGTGTTAGTAAATAGAAGATTAGTCTTTTACGGAAACATACATTGTAAAACATATTTTTTTATTGTTATTTTTTGTAGATAAAAAAGTAATATTTAGTCTATAAAACCATTTTAACCTGAATTGTGAAATGAATGAACTATTACAGTCTGGGCAAATTCCAACATTGAGTTAGACTTAAAAGGTAAAACATGGTTAGATCCATTGGCTATCACCAGATGGCGACATTGTTTAGCATTTCTCTTGTATTCATGTTTTTGCCTACCCTACATTTAGCCCACATTAAATTCCCCTAACGTGTAAAACTGTAGCTCGTAATGTAGCCCGCAAGACTTACGCCTATTAAATTGGCCTTGTAAAGCAACCCGCTGACAACTTGCCGGGTAGTGGTGAAAAAAATCTATGGGACGTGAGAACTTGCTCGCCTGCAAATCCTTTATTGCTTCAATCCTGTAATTGTTACGTTCCAATCGCGCTATTATATTGCAATTAATTAATTGGCGTTCAAGCCCGTAACCCACAAATAGAGCCAAAAAGCCTACGGGTGCTAGAGAGGCCCCACACGGGGCTAAAGTCTAATCTGTAAATGCAAATATACACAAACTGCTGTACATATAATAAAAAGGGAAAGTGATGTTAGATATTAGAATAGCACAACATTCACAAGCTCGCAAATCGGCAATATAAAATACTTTATTTCCTGCTAAATTTCTGTGTTCTATCGATCCAGACAATCAATGTGTTAATACATATAATGGAACTCGCATGGACTAGAATATCATATTTACGGCTTTAACAATATTGCATTATTTCTGGAATGTGGCTCCGATCGTAACTCGTAATTAAAACCCGTAAGACTTTGAAGTCCCACCTCCATTTTTTTAGTGACGTAATGATGACAATCTCTGTTGCCACTGGCTCCATCCAAACCTGTAACTACGAGTTTGACTTATTGATCACGTTTACAGCCGCGCATCCAATGTTCAACAAATAGTTTACGGGTTTGCGTCTCAAGCCCATAACTCGCAGCATGTTCTAATTTAATAGCTCTGTAACTCAGCCAAATTTCGAGCCTGCAGACGTTGCGGGTCTCACGTTGCACTTACAGGCTTATAATTTAGTGTAGCTGATTGTTTGGTATATTTTGGATATTAAGTAAAGCACCATACAGAAGCAAACAATGGATACAAAGTTATAATGGATTCCTACTTTAAACAGTTTTCCAATAAATAAATCGATTTAATTTTGGGGATAACAAATGAAAGACAAATGTGTTATATTACAGAATAGCATGTGATTGTATGGAACAATTTGAGGTTGTAGTAACAGAAATTATGAGTACCGTATATACTCGAGTATAAGCCGACTTTTTCAGCACATATTTTTATGCTGAAAAAGCCATTATACTCGAGTCAAAAAAAAATCCTCCTCCTTCCCCCCTTATCTTCCTCTTTCATCCTGTTATCCTCCTCCTTCCCCCAGTTATCCTCCTCCTTCCCCCCGTTATCCTCCTCCTTCCCCCCTTATCTTGTTTCCCCCATAACCTCCTCCTTATTACACCCTCTCCAAACCCTATCCCCTTCCTCCTTACTTGCTACTATGCTCCAATGAGCTGATGCTGATGCGGCGTCCGGATCAGCATCAGCACATTGGAGGATAGTAGCAAGTAAGGAGGAAGGGGGATAGGGATTGGAGAGGGTGTAGTAAGTATGATAAGGGGAGGAAGGAGGATAACGGGGGGGAAGGAGGAGGATGATGGTAAGGGGGGGAAGGAGGAGGATGATGATAAGGGGGAGGAGGGTAATGATGATAGGGGGGGAGTAGCATAAGGGGGGAGGAGGAGGATGATGGGGGGAGGAGGAGGATGATAAGGGGGGAGGAGGAGGATGATAAGGGGGGGAGGAGGAGGATGATGATAAGGGGGGAGGAGGAGGATGATAAGGGGGGGAGGAGGAGGATGATAAGGGGGGGAGGAGGAGGAGGATGATAAGGGGGGGGGAGGAGGATGATAGGGGGAGGAGGAGGATGATAAGGGGGGGGAGGAGGAGGATGTTAAGGGGGTAAGGACCCTCTTTTCCTCCCTCGGCTTATACTAGAGTCAATACCTTTTTACAGTTTTTTGTGGTAAAATTAGAAGCCTCGGCTTTTACTCGAGTGTATACGGTATCTTAAAAACCCACGATATTGCTATATGCAAAACTTACTCTTTTGCAGACCTACATTTGATACTGGGTAAACTGTTCATGGAAAGCAAAATAAAAATATACAGCCTTATTAAATTGCGATTCAGTAAATTTAAAAGGGCTCTAATTAAGCACACAGCATATTTTTTTTTACAGAAGTTTTCAGTTAGTGAAGACTTTGCTTTTGGATAGAAGTTCACTAACTAAAAACTTCTGTAAAAAAACATGCTGTGTGCTTAATTAGAGCCCTTTTAAATTTACTGAATCGCAATTTAATAAGGCTGATAGTCTTTATTTTTTTTTACTTTTAATGGGCTATTATGCACAAGGGAATCTACCATTTGGTTTTCTACTTAACAGATGGGTGGAGATTTTGAATGCAAGGGCGCTCAGCGTGGGGCTCACGATGAGCGGCAAAGGTTATCAGTGCAAAGCAGTAAAGTTGAAGTACACGGGGAAGAGGCTCGCGATGAGCGCCGAAGGTGCTCAGAGGAGCAAAAGTTTTTGACGGGCAAGTAGCTAGTAGGTATTTAATAGCAAGAAAGAATGTCAAGGACCAGTTGTAACCTGAGACTATACATTAGGTAGGAGAAGGTAAAGTAGGTGCCAGTTATGTATGTCTGCCTAGGCAAAGAAGGCCTAAGTCTAGGGCAACTTTTCAGGAAATCGAAGATTTGCAAAGGTTGTCAGTACAGCACCACAAAATAGTATGACCACATGTACAGAATTATCATATGCTATTAAATGGTGACCTATTTAACTTAATGTAACCCAGTATCCACAAAGGGCATTATAGTAAAATTAAGCTTTTTTTGTACATACGGTATATCAAATGCCTTGTGGGTCAAGTGTGACATCGATCCCACCATCAGAAACTAGGAGGGGCTGCAAGAAAAATGAAAAACCTCAATTGTTGCATGTTACCCAATAATGCTTTATACAGTGTCATGTTTGTATGTAAGCTTATTTAATAAAAAAATATATTTAAACAACAATGATTTAAATTATGGTGGGCAAAAGAGTGAGATAAGCCCTGCAGCGTACACTTGTGATAGAGCAGAAAAGTTATCAACCTAACCTTTTTTGCACTAGAAAAATAAAACGCTCAGTCAGATCATATGGCCAATCAAGCAGTGCAATCAGAAAATGTGATTATAATAAATATAAATATGACTAACACATTGTTTACATAAAATATTCAAAAATATAGATTACTGGATAATTTTATGACAGTGTCTATTTCCACTCAGCCAGGAATGCGGTCCAGTACTTATTAATGCAGATTGACATATTTCTGATACCAGCACTTGGTAATCTGTTTTATAAACATGTTTCAAGTTATAAACTCGTCCATATATATTGGCCATATACAGTTGTGCTCAAAAGTTTGCACACTGTGAAGGAAAGTTTCACATTTACCTCTAGCTTAACCACCTATTAATATGTGAAACTTTGCAGAATGTCCTTACATTGCCTTTTGGATTATATCCATATGATTAAAGGCGAAACAATCAAGATTTGTCCTTGAAAATGCTCCTGCAACAGACAACAGCAATTTCCTTTTTTGTGTCCTTGACAAACTGGTCAACAGATTGGTAAAGACAAGCTGCACATACACTTATTGTATAAATCCGTGTGAGAAACTATTATTAAACTAGCGACTTGCCCGTCAAAAAATTACGGCAATAAGATTGTAAGGCAGGTAATGCTGTTTGTGTGCGACATTAATTGTGTTGGTGTTCCAAGATCCTTTGGCGCTCTTTGCGAGGCTCTTGGTTGTTTGTGTGCTATGAGCAGCGTTGGTGTTTTTTTTTGGTATGGCAATGAATAATGAATAAAATAAGAAATTAATATACTTTACCTATTGTGAAGTCATATATGCAGCATTGTGTTGAAGAGCTGG
The DNA here is from genome assembly GCA_027410445.1 of Discoglossus pictus. NCBI lineage: Eukaryota > Metazoa > Chordata > Amphibia > Anura > Alytidae > Discoglossus > Discoglossus pictus. Next base: position 32,242,841 of record CM050172.1, on the reverse strand, counting down.
CAATCTGTTTTCATGTTCCTGCAGCATCAGTGCTGTGGAGCTGCTGTGTAAGTGTCATGAATGTGTGCAGTGTGTAGTATAAATGGTGTGCGTACGCGAGGCAAATCCGTTAGGGTAGCTGTGTACTTCCGGATTGTGTAAGACTGTTTTTAAATGGCGCCCAATGTGTAGTATGCGGCTGTGGGTGATTTTGCGTACTTGTTTTCGGATGTCGTCCGACTTTTTCGACAAATCTTTAGAGTCCTGTAGCCTCGTTTTCGTTTTTTTTCGGCGGCCATTTTTGCTCTCGCTTCAGGGATTTTCGGGTGTCTAAACTCCTTTATTTCTAGTGAAATTGAGGTGTTACTTCAGCTTTCGATGTCCTGGCTGGGTCCCCTTGCTGTAGGTAAGCTTTTGATGTATTTGTTGTGTGTATTTATTGTGTTTTTCTTGCGAGCGTGTTTCGGGCGTTAAGGTCGTATTTTTGCGAGGTCGTAATGGCTCGTAACGCGTCTCGTAGGTAAGGTCGTATTTTTGCGAGGTCGTAATGGCTCGTAACGCGTCTCATATTTTTTTTCGTAAGTCCGTAAATTTTGCGAGGTCCGCAGTTGCTGGCAGTGAGCGCCTTCGGCGCTCCATGCCAGCAACTGCAGCCCTCGCTTCGCGAGGGCCGCAGGCTCGCTACGCGAGCCCGCAGAGTTAGCAACAGCCTGCATGCTCAAATCTATATATGTGATAGAGACCATTTTAATCACCCCCTGTGTGTTTTATTCTGAGTCTCTCACTGGTACCAGGTTAACCCTTTGTGTGATGTGTTGTTTTCTTCTGCAGGATAATATTTCCCTAACACATAACCTGGCACAAATTATGACATTTTGGCATTTACTTTGACAATATGACTTATCATGCAAAAAAATGCCTTTTATTCAAGGATAGTTATCATATGAAGCCATTTATTATCATATAGTTGTTTGGCACCTTTTTAAATCATAATGATAACAGAAATAATCCAAATGGCCCTGATCAAAAGTTTACATACCCTTGAATGTTTGGCCTAGTTACAGACACACAAGGTGACACACACAGGTTAAAATAGCAATTAAAGGTTAATTTCCCACACCTGTGGCTTTTTAAATTGCAATTAGTGTCTGTGTATAAATAGTCAATGAGTTTGTAAGCTCTAACGTGAATGCACTGAGCAGGCTAGATACTGAGCCATGGGGAGCAGAAAAGAACCGTCAAAAGACCTGCATAACAAGATAATGGAACTTCATAAAGATGTGAAAGGATTTAAAAAGATATCCTAAGCATTGAAAATGCCAGTCAGTACTGTTTAATCACCTATTAAGAAGTGTAATATTTGGGGATCTCTTGATACCAAGCCAAGGTCAGGTAGATCAAGAGAGATTTCAGCCACAACTGCCAGAAGAATTGTTCTGAACACAAAGAAATACACCTAAGTACCCTCAGGTAAAATACAGGCTGCTCTGGAAAAAGACGGTGTGGTTGTTTCAAGGAGCACAATATGATGATACGTGAGCAATAATGTGTTGTATGGTTAAGATGCCAGAAAGAAGACTTTACTGCGCCAATGCTACAAAAAAAAAAAACTGGTTACAATATGCCCGACAACACCTTATCACGCCTTACAGCTTCTGGTACACTGTAATTTGGAGTGACAAGACCATAGGAGAGCCATCCCCACTGTGAAGCATTGTGGTGGTTCACGGATGCATTTTTTGGGGGGGGGGGTGGGGGTGAGCTCTAAAGGCATTGGGAGTCTTGTGAACATTGAATGCAGCATGTTATCAGAAAATACTGACAATTTGCATTCTTCTGCACGAAGGCTGCGCATGGGACGCTCTTGGACTTTCCAGCAGGACAGTGACCCTAAGCACAAGGCCAAGTTGACCCTCCAGTGGTTACAACAGAAAAAGGTGAAAGTTCTAGAGTGGCCATGACCGTCTCCTGACCTTAATATCATCTAGACACTCTGGGGAGATCTCAAACGTGTGGTTCATGCAAGATGACCAAAGACTTTGCATGACCTGGAGGCATTTTGCCAAGACAAATGGGCAGCTATACCACCTGCAAGAATTAGGGGCCTCATAGACAACTGTTACAAAAGACTGCACGCTGTCATCGATGCTAAAGGGGCAATACACAGTATTAAGAACTAAGGGTATATTACATTTTGATCATGGCCATTTGGGTGATTTCTGTTATCATTATGATTTGGAAAGGAGTAAAGGGGGCAAGCAACTATGCGATAATAAATGGCTTCATATGATCACTATCCTTCAATACTATAAAATATAAAAAGAATAAAATATATAAAAAACTTTTTTTTCAATAATCAGTCAAAAATTTCACAATTTCTGCCAGGGTATGCAAACTTTTGAGCGTGAGAGAGCGTGAGAGAAAGCGCACAAGAGAGAGAGAGAGAGCGAGAGCGTGAGAGAGAAAAGGGGAAAGAGAGGAAAGGGGAGAGAGAGTGAGAGAGAAGGGGAGAGAGAGAAGGAGAGGGAGAGAGAGAAGGAGAGAGAGAGAGAGAAGGAGAGAGAGAGAGAGAGAGAGAGAGAGAGAGAGAAAGGGGAGAGAGAGAGAAAGGGGAGAGAGAGAGAAGGGGGAGAGAGAGAGAAGGGGGTAGAGCGAGAGAGAGAAGGGGAGAGAGCAGGGAGAGAAAAGGGGAGAGAGCGAGAGAGAGAAGGGGGAGAGAGAGAGCGAGAAGGGGGAGAGAGCGAGAAGGGGGAGAGAGAGAGAGAGAGAGAAGGGAGAGAGAGAGAGAGAGAAGGGAGAGAGAGAAGGGGGAGAGAGAGAGAGAAGGGGGAGAGAGAGAGAAGGGGAGAGAGCGAGAGAGAAGGGGAGAGAGCGAGAGAGAAGGGGAGAGAGCGAGAGAGAAGGGGAGAGAGCGAGAGAGAAGGGGAGAGAGCGAGAGAGAAGGGGAGAGAGCGAGAGAGAAGGGGAGAGAGCGAGCGAGAAGGGGGAGAGAGCGAGAAGGGGGAGAGAGAGAGAGAGAGAGAGAAGGGAGAGAGAGAGAGAGAAGGGAGAGAGAGAAGGGGGAGAGAGAGAGAAGGGGGAGAGAGAGAGAAGGGGAGAGAGAGAGAAGGGGAGAGAGAGA